>CM073769.1:132671625-132950356 GCA_037158775.1 Hetaerina titia
CACATGAATTTCAAGGACTTTTGATCATGTTTTAGTTTAATTAACAACACAAGCCAAAGAAATTGCCATTTCTTCAGTGCGTAGCAGAATATTGCAGTGTGATATGTAACTTCTTGAGCAAGCAAATGTAGCAAACAAAAGAGAAACACAACTGAAAATGTAAGCAATGAAATGACAATTAAAAATTTTCTCATGCATGGAATATTTTTAGAAGCTTACATCAGTCTAGTATGAATTGGTGTGAAATGTATTATGGAAGTGCAATATTGCATCTTTCAAGGTAGATGCTCCATTATGTGCAGACTTTGGCTTTGTTGAATGGAGAAAACCTATGTTAGATCAGAGAGGCGATTCTGCTCAAATAACTATGTATTGCATGAATGAAAGAAACACTTCATCAAAATTGTTTGCCAACAGGTTGAGACCGTATTTAAAATTATTTTGAAATATTTCATAGTGAATGTCTGAGTTTTCTTCATTATTTTTACAATAAATTATGAAACTAATTATCAGAATGTTTGCAATTTTATTTAATTCCTCATAGTTCATCATACTTTCACAACAACCAAATGATCAATTTTTTCTGGTGAGCTCATATTCTAAAATGTATGGTATCTATATATTTGAAAATATGGTATCCATAAATTTTAAACAATAGGTGCAATAGTAAGACAAACTTGAAACATAAAGTGTAACTTTATAAAGGCTAATGGTGACAGTTATTGATTTTTACTAAACTAGTTAATTTCAACTAAGAAATACTTTGATCTAACTTAAACATTTATTTCTCAGGTATTCCACTTACATTTCAGCTCAGAAGGGACAACAGTTTGATGGAGTATGCCATTTTACATATTTTGATGAAGGTCTTCAGAGAGTGTGAAAGTGCCCCTGTATAGACTACAATTGAAGCAAACAGGGTGTCATAGAGACCACCTGGCTGTTCCAAATACCAATCATTGACGGGAGGAACCAGCAGAGAAAATCCAATGAGATAAAAGGCAACCTCTTGAAAATAGTGCCCTTAGAGTGTCTATTGAAGCAAGCATAATACCAGAGGACGTACATGAACAGGGAAGATCAGGCAGCCATTACATTAATTTGATAAGGCAACACAAGGAAAAATAAGGACTCCCCATTCAAAAATTCAATCGCTAAAGCAGAGAGTTTTGTTTTCTTTTCAAGTAATATCTGAAAATCCGACACAACTTCTGTATTGAGTCATTGATTAATATGCATGGAAGATAATGAAGTGTTAGCTGCTGGAAAGTATTGACTGCCAAATAAGATATCATTTATGAATGAAATGCATAAATCAAATACTAGATTATTTGAAAACCATTTACCACATTGAACATTCAATCAACTCTTCAATTATTTCCAAGGTCATAAAGAATATGAAAATGGTCATGAGAATGAGCAGTTTTATAACTTTTGTCCACCTGACTGCAATTAGTCCACAAAAAAAGAGATAGTGAGGTATAACTCGGATATGACTTGTTTGCTTCCATGATTTTATCACGTCACCACAGGCTTATACATTTGTAAGAAAAAATCACTCGTTGATTCTCTCTCAATCTAATACAATCAAAACTAACTCCTTCCTTTAAATAAGAGCCAGACACTGAACAGTAAAAGAAGGTTGCTCTATTTCAGACTATAATTAAGTACTTCTATTCAACATGAGAAATTATTGGTATTGCTGGATAATAAACTCACACAAAAAAATATGTGGCTAATAAAGGAGAATCTATTGCTGACTCTATTATACAATGAAAACCTTGCTTCAATTGCTCATGTATCTATGGATCCAAGTCTGTCATCTTTTCCCAAAGATGTAGTCCATAATTGTGTTCTGTGCTCCATAGCTACTAACCACTTCATAGTATATAATTATCAAGGTTATTCTGGGAGTTAAAGACTGGACTAAGAGTCTGCTGATGTTACCTCTGACAAAATCTTAATAGACAAAAAATCTATGTTTCGTTGTGCAACCACAACTTCAAAAAATAATTCTCATTCCCATCCAAGTGATGCATTTGTCCTCTACAGTTGGATGATGAAACTATGCACACATTAGAGTGTATAAGATATAACTTGGTATGTCAAAATAATCAAATGAGTCACCATGAATTCACCAATTCCAAGTCAAGAGTCCAAACCAAGAATCACCAATTTCAATACATCAAAATGATCTGCCTCCTCACCTTCACATGAACCCCTCAAGCAACTGTATAAATTGGATTACTTTTGGATGGGGGTATATTCCATGTTACTGTGAGTTTTGTAATTAATAGGTATTGTTTTAAATGGATTATCTTGATTGATTTGAATGGAGGTTAAGAAATCTCCACCTTATAGTGATTTTATTAGTTAGACTGCTATTTTGTGCACTCATTTCCTTTATAACTTTAATTGACAACTTTCCATGGTCATCCCCACCCATAGTCACTGCATTACACTACTAATCTGATAAAGAGACATGCGAAATTGGGAGATTTTGTATATACAAGCCTGTATATTGTTCAAGTAGTACTACATTACTTGCTATTATTGAATTTTCAAGCATACAACAGATGTAAAGTTGAACTAAAATCCCATTCATAGGAAACTAGATAATTAAGAATCATTAATATTTGGTAGTCAATTCACTTAGGTAGGTTTGATTAAGTTTATGTTATATAACACTACTTGCTATTATTGAATTGTCAAGCCTGTAACAAATTTAAGGTTGACCAAAAATTCCTTTCACAGGAAACTATATGATTAAGAATCATAAATGTTTGGGAGTCAATTTACATAGGTGGGTCTGATTATCTATATTTTATGTCATAAAACATTACTAGGTATTTTTGAATTGTTAAACCTGTAGTAAGTCATCTAAAATCCCATTCATAGTCAACTAGATGATTAAGAATAATTAATGTTTGGTAGTCAATTCAATTAGGTAGGTTTTGGATGGACACAATACATCACTGTTTCTTGTCCTCTCACAAGACACAATCTGACTCCACCCTAGTATTATCCCCTCTCCAATTTCAAATACATCCTTCCTCCCATCCATCCATTCAACATTCTATCCTTTTCCTGCCTCTTCTTCTTATGCCAACTGTTCTCCCCTGCATCAAAGTCATCAATAGTCAATTGTTAAATGCTCTGCATCTTCAATATCAAATGCTGTGCATCCACCATTCCACCTGCTTCCTTTTGATTATTTCTTCCAACTGTCCCTTATCCTAATTCATCATGATCTTCCTTCTATGATTGTTTCCCCTACCCACCCTTCTCTGCACCCTTATTATCTTAAAAGTCTCCAATCTATGCCTATTCTGTTGCCTCTGTGACATTGTTTCTTTGCTGTGCCAAGCCATGCTCCATTACAATGTTTTCAGCAATATTTTCTTAGCATTCTTCCTCAAACTCCCTATGATCAACCTCATCTTGTGAAAGCATCTTTGCCTAACAAATTCCTTTACCTGTTGTCCCTTTTCTTTCCACCATCTTGCAACTCTTCAAAGAAAGGGAACTGTTTCACCTGTCCTAGTTTTTTCCAACCTCCCCCTGCAACTTTAACATTTAACTTATTTCTTCTATACCACATAACCTGGGTTTTATTTACATAAATTCTCATCCCATTTCTATCGCACTACACTAACAATGTGCTCAAAAATGCTTGCATGCACTTGGAAGAATTGCAAATAAGGTTTCATCATCCAAAAACATGATTTTATGAATCTACACTTGACTTTTATTCCTACTGCAAGTTCATTCCATACCTCTTTAACAATTTTCTTCACAAATCAACTATTGAAAAGCACTCATGTTAGGGAACACTCCTGTCTAGTCCCTCTTCTGAACCCTGCCCATCTCAACTCTCACTCTACAACATGCTCCTGAGGAATATGTGACATATAGAGGTTGCAGATAAATTCATTAAATGAAGAACCCAATAGGTATTTTTCCACTGTTCTTTATTTTGGTAATACTGGTTTCAATGCTTATGCATCATCATCAGGTACCTACCTGATGATGACACATAAGCATTGAAACTAGAAATACCAAAATAAAGAACAGGGGAAAAATACATTGGGTTCTTCATTTAATGAACATGAACTTCCACAAAGTTGAGCCAAAAAACATTGAATGCAGGTAAGTTATCTATCCCTCCAATCTATTTCTATTCTCTGATATATATTTAATCTTTTTGAAATCTATGAAACAAGCAAATACATTCTGATTGTATTCTACATTCCTCTCTAATATTGGTCTCTCTATGGCAATAGCATTGTGCATGCCTCTCCCCTTCCTAAACTCAAACTCATCATCTCCTAAGTAATCATTTTTCCTGATTTCCATACTTTTGTTATTTCTCATGAGAACCACATCAGCTACAAGTGAAACGCAACTTATTGTTCTATAGTCCTCATTTTTCACTTTTTAGAGACAGGAACACATTGATCTGACAAAGTCTCCTGGCCAAATTTCACCCTTATAAATGCTACATGTTAACCTATGAAAACTCTTCCTTTCGCAGTTTTTTTTTAACCATAAGTAGTTCTATGGGAATATTGTCTACCCCCATGGCTTTATTGCAAAAAAAATATGATACCATAGCGTCGTTGCTCGTGAAACCTAATTTTGATTCTTCTGCCATTTAATTTCCATTGCCTTGGGTGTTTTCTCTAGAAATATCAGCAAATTCTTAGTAGTACTAATCTTCTGCATATTCTGTGGTCTTGACTTGATTGCATATTTTTTTCTCTCTCAGATAATGTCATCAGCTTAATCTTTTCTGGTATTAGAGGTTCCCATAACATATGCCGTCTCCCAGGCACTATGTATATGTAATTTGGAATGGCTTTTTCTTAATTCTCCATTGTGGACTAGAAAAAATATTCCATTCCATAATTTACATTGAAATTTGAAGGAAAAATACCTTAAAAACATAGAAACTAACCTAAGGTCAAATTAATATGCAATGGTTGAATTCACCCAACTTGAAGCCCTATACTATATGGTGTGTAATATTTACACATCAGTGTAGGAGGGCCAGTTCCTTTCCCTGTGCCGGTTATGGTTTCCCCGGAAGATCTGGTACCCGAAAAATCAGACAGCTTGGGTGGAGCTGCAGGTAAGTAAAGTAAACAATTTCAGAGTGTAAATAAAAATCATTCGTCTTGACTGGGATTCGAACCTGAACCCTTGATGTAAGTTAAGCTATTGAGGCGTCCTCTTACACTCCGAATTTTCAGAGGATTTAAAGGAACAAGATGTTGTGACGAAATACCGTACAAACAATGTCACAGGCATTCGTAGTCGTGCGCGGCGCGCCACAGCCCACGAGGCTAGTTAAGAAGTTACTGTCGCCGCATCTCCCGCAGTTTCTTGGAATTTGTCAAAGGTAAAACGACGAAGTGTTTAAAATTGGCCCTAGCCTCGTGGACTGTGGTGCAACGTGCACGACTTTAAAGCGAGGTTTAGGAAGAGGCTTAACTGGCTCAAGCACTCGGGCGGACATAGAGGGTTCGAATCCCGTTCAAGACGAATGATTTTTCACTCTGAAATTATTGCATTGTGATGAATATTAACGGATGACTCCGTCAAAAGTAATTGCCGTGGTATCTCCCGCAGTTCCTTGGAATATTTTGCAAACGTATACACTAGCTTCGACAGCTGATACGACGATTGTGGACAGCTGAGCAGACGCTGCGTTCATTGTAACGACCGCTCCGAGATTCAATAAGCTCGGATTTTTCCTTTGAAGTTAACATAAAGTATGCAAAGTTTTTCAAGAGGGAGCTGCGCCGCCTGAATGCTTTCACTGAAGAAGAGCCTCAGAAGAGAAGAGGCCGAAGGAAGTGTTGATATTCCCGCGAAGGGCCGTCGATAAAATGCAATCGACAATGAAGCGAGGCCCCCAGATGGAGGAGCGCTCACCCAAAGTGCCTCGCCACGTGCTCAAGAGCCCATTGTGAGCTGATCGACAAATCAATGGCCCCAAAGAGGGCTATAATTACACACCTTAACTGTAACAGCGAAATTCGATGGTCTTAATTATTTCTATAAGATTAACTTTTAATATGCATCATTTTGTTTTCTAGAATTCAGTGTTCACTATGGCATTAGGCATGGCAAAGCTTATGGCTTTTGTCCAAAGCACCTGCAAAATCGTGTGCCCACAGATAGCACTTTGATGAAGAAACTGCTCAGGAAAAGACTTACAATACAAATTAAATCCATATTACGTTGTACGGATAAAATGCGCCAGAGAAGCCGGCCAAAGGTAGTCTACATAGTGTCTATTCCTGATTATTTCGCACAGTTTCCTGGGAGCGGATGCGGACTCTGATGACAATTATCAGTAGTGAAGTGTAGCATGTGATTCAAAATGATAAAATAGGGAAAACGTTTTAGGCAATGGAATTTGGAAGCTTTAACAGGAACGACGAAAAGGACAGAGAAGCCATGTATTCTGGACGAAATTATTGGAAAGATAAATGAGAGAAGAAAATAGAAGAATGTACACACAGATTTAAGTTGTAGGAAGTTGATGAGTTTAATAATAAACTGAGGGGGTGAAACAAGTAGAGCAAAAGAAATAGAAAATTGCAAATATTCCATGTCCTTGGTGAAAGTATCCTTTCAGAAAGTGCTGGCTGATTTCAAAATTAAGATTTTAGGAGACTCAATGGAGAAAAATTCAAAAGCTCCCTGGTCATATGCTGAAGAAGTTCAAGGAAATATGCCGTCGGTACGCTCACTAAAAGATAGGAAAGGGCACAAAATAACATCCAGGATAGGAAAATATAATTTATTTAATTCCTTCTTCAAAAGTGCATCCAATCTAACCAGGAAAAATCTCAAATAATATTACCTAATCAATACCAGAATGCGATGAATGAAAATCTACATCGTGTCGTGGAATACGGTGTAGATTGGAAACACTCAAACACAACAAGTCTCCTGGCACCGATGAAGTTCCCATACGCGTTTGCAAGACAATGGCGTCAGAAATAGCACCATACTTAGAAATAATTTGTAGCAGAACAATAGCGGAGGACAAAGTGCCGAGGGATTGGAGATTAGCTTACATCACGCCGTACAGTATTTTAACAGAGGTGATAGGAAAGAACCCAAAAATTAAAGATCGATCTCTCCGACATAAATCTCATGTAAGGTTCTAGAACACATAATGGTCATATCTACTATGGGGCGTACGAGTATACGACTCGTATCAACAGGCAGGATTTATTGATAAGAAATCATCGCGGATTTCGAAGGGGTAAATGCTTCGAGACACAACCAGTTTTTACTTCCACGACTTTTTGACGTCTGGTGAAAAAAACACTAAGCGGTCAATTTGGATTTTAAAAAAGGCTTCAAAGAAAGTGCCCAATGAGTTGCTAATTACAAAATTACAAAGCTTTGGGATAGATCATAATAAAGTTATATGCTGTATCAGAGAATTCTTAAAAAGACGAGCGCGACCGGTCGCTTTGATGGTGCGGTTAGTAAAACAGTTATATAATTTCAGGTGTCCCACAGGATAGCGTCATAGGTCCGCTTTTAGCCATAGTATATGTCAACGACGGCTAGCACACTCAAGAGCAGCACTCGCCTTTTTGCCAACGACGCAGTAGTGAATTTGGTTATTGGAAGCCAGTCAGGTAGGAACGCGTTGGCTTATGGCTTTGAAGCTATTCTGGAATGGTGCAAGCATGGCATTAAGAAACAAATCTTTAAAATTGTTTCCTTATGAACTACAGGAATCAACATTGCTCTCCCCAAATGTCTTACGGCATATGTGGAGAATCGAACCGAAAATTAGGACTCATCAAGAGGGTTTTGGGGAAATGAGATGAGAAAGTGAAAGAGTCATGTAATTACTCCCTTGTTGTACGACGCTTGGTATGTATGCAGTTTAGATCCAAGCTTACTCAATGTACTACTTAAAGGTTTAGATGTTATGAAGAAGAATGTTCATGGACTTTTTCAGGAAAAGTAATATGGAGGAATTTCGATTTCGTTCGCCGGATGACTAACGAATAGGATAATGCAACAATTCCTGAGTGTAAAAAATCATTCCCCTTTACTGGGATCCGAACCCGAATCACTCGATGTTCGGCCAAATGCTTTAGTCAGTTAAGCTATCGAAGTGTCCTCTCAAACTCCGAAATTTTGGAGGCTTTAAAGGAACAAGATCTTGCGACGAAATACCGTTCATACAATGCCACAGGCATTCGTGGTCTTGGGCGATGCGCTACAGTACACGAGTTTAAAGCCAACTTTACACACTTAGGCTCTTTTTACCTTGGACAAATTCCAAGAAACATCGGGAGATGGTAACTTTTGACGTAAGTCAAACTTTTGATAGTAAGTCGGGAGACAGCAACTTTTGACAAAGTCATCCGTTAATATTTATTGTTGTGTACTGGAAAATGATGCTGCAGATTGTTAAATTAATTGGGACTTTAAACTCCGCCGCGACTCGCTTCATCCCCGAATGCATCTCCTTAAAGAAGGAGCGCAGTATCTCTTGAGATCTGCGTTCCGAGGCGTCGTTTCTCCCCACTTGAGCAACAATTTGTAGCTTGGAGCAACCCGTATTACTGACGGCCGCCTTCATCGTCTGCTTCGCCTGGGAAATCCCTCCGACTGGTTGGTATACGTCAGGACGACAAGAATCCAACACCTCCCTGCCGACCTACACTTTAATCTAAAACAGTCCTGCAATGCTCGAATATACTCGTACTGCCCGCTAGCCGACCTGGCGGTCTCAGACGTGTCGTGAACACCAGAACGGTTTCGAGGGTTCCGGTACACTTGGATCGCCGGCTGATGGTAGACTGAGGTCCCTGTAGACATCACGCAACCCCTGATTAATGCCACTACACTCAGCTCCAAACCAGAGGTCCACGATCTATTCTCGGGACAAGGCTGCAGATCGAGGGCGTCTCATCGACGCCACCCACCCGTTTCACTGCAGAGTTCAATTCCATGAAGGAATTCAAAATCTCTTCAGGTCCACGGTCGACGGCATCGTTGACGCCAACATAAATTGGAAGGACGTCTCTTTGGCAGTGATGTTGAAAATACATTATTACCACCTATTGATTGTACTACGGTAGGAGAGATCATGTAAATAAAATTATAGAGTTTAAGTGTAGAACAGTTAGATTTAAGATGCCATTTTTTCCACGAAAGATAAGGGATCAGAATAACAATGAATAAATATCACTAGAATCCCCCTTCTAACTCTGACGGTTCCTTCTGGGTGTTGCTCTCACATGTGTAGAGCTAGGGCTACAGATGCCACAGGGCTATCTTCTTCTAGCACCTGTTATCTGTTGGAGACGGGGATGAGGTTTGCCTTCGCATCTCCCCTCCCTCGCCGCTGCGTTATCTTCCCTCCGCTACTACGTGAGACAACCTACCAATCTTCCGGTTTCCGAAATGGCGCCCCATTTCATCAAAAGACCGGACCGAGGGCCGCCTTTCGATCACTCTGTCGCTTATTTCATTGGGTTGAACCTGGGCAGCGCCATTGGCGCTTAATTCCACCCAGAGCCTTTCTGTAGAGGAATAAACTTCCCTTTAACCTTTGATCGGAGCTCCGTCACGAAACCCTCCAACACAGCGATACCCTTAGAGCCACGGATTCACGGGCGCACGCGTGCATCGCAACAGAGGACCCAGTGGAAGCTATCCTAATTCTATCGAAAATACCGAACTTTAAAGCAAAGGCTAAATTAAAACTAGGAAATTTACACATGTAATAAAAAATAAATTTCTTCGGCTCAACGGGCAAATTAATTTCAATGACCTGCCTACCTAATAAGTAAATCAATTCAATACCTATTTATGATTACCGAAGGGGACACAATGATTTAGATCGATTACAGATGTATTCGGACAGTGGGCGGCGAGGCGAGACATAAACGATACGAGTGACACTAGAAAATCAAGCAACACACAAAGTGAACTCTCCGCCAACCGGATAGTATTTCACAAACCCGAATAAGAAACGAATGTTATGCACTAAACTCGGTATTAGAATTAAATATTAATAAAATAAAATATGTAACAGTTATCACTACAGTTAAGACCAACCAGTAGTCGGTCACCTCCGCTACCCAATTGAATCGTTGGTACAGGGCGGGTGCCCTAATGTGGTATATTATGGTGCTCTGCTAACCAACGCTAGGGTGAGTGGCAAATGCTATTCTGATCCCTTATAGTTCGTGGAAAAAATGACATCTTCAATCTATTTGTTGCCACTTAAACTCTCTTTTTATTACTTATATATACCCTGTAAGCCACCGCAAGACTAGCAGCTCTAATATTTTGGATACGCTACTAAGTTTATCATAACTATGTTTTACAAATCTAACTTCGTGAGGATCCCTTATACTAGCAGCATATTCTAAAGTCTAATTCTAGCGTCCTAACCAACGACAGATAACATCTCTTTGACTTTTTCATCATGTTTACCGAGTACTCTTCTAATACGTAAATCCTAATTTTTGGATAACTTGTCCACATATTCCCCGTATCTATTTCATCCTGGAGAGGTCGTGAGTAAGCTCATAGGTATACTAACTAAGGCTAAGTACGCTAAGTAAGGCTAAGTATTTAATTGATTCTACACATTCCATTTCGCAATTCCCAATGCAGTAGGCATTCGGGTTCTTTTCCAAAAGTTGATCACTTCGCACTTCTTTCGTTTAATTCTAATTCCCAAGTGTCGCACCAGCGTTGCATAGCGTTAAGGTCATCCGATAAACCTGCTCTGTCCTTTGGATCCCGGACACACAGTAAACCACTACATCGTCGGCAAATAAACGTATCTTACTTGTGACTACAAAGTCGTTAAGATAAAGTAGAAATAAAAGAGGTTCAAAAACGCTTCCCTGGAGAACACTTGAAGTATCATTTACTGCATTTGAGCTAACACCATCTATCACTACTCTTTGTACCCGACCATTCAAAAAATCTCAATCCATCACAGTATATCTTCTCTATGCCATATGCTTCTAACTTTGTGATTATCTGACTGTGAGTTACTTGGCGAAGTTTTTCTTAAAATCTAGAAACACTGCGTTCACTGAAAAAATCCTCTCTCCCTGAATAAGAATAGCTTAAACAAAAGGCGAAAGTTGTGACTCGCAGGATCTACCCTTTCGGAAACCGTGTTGGTTTTTCTTTAATAACGCCTGATTATCAAAGTGTCTCTACGATCGAACTAGCAATTATAAGTTCTAAACCTTTGCAGGAAATGGATGAGAGGGAAATAGGTCTGTAATTACTCGGTTCTTCATTGTCTCCGTTTTTAAAATATGGTGTTACGTTTACCGTTTTCCAATCTCTGGAAACCTTGTGGTCTACCAGGGACGTCTTAAATATGATTTCTAGAACCGGCGCATTTCCGATGCTAGATCCTTTAGTAAATGAGCGAGTATTTCATCGGTCGGGGAAGATGTTTAAGGTTTAATATTTTTCAGCAAACGTTCTATTCTTTTAATGAGATTTCAATTTTGGCCATCGGTGGGCGGGAACGAATTGGTAAGCTATCGGAGACATTCAGTGAAGATGCTTTGAAAGAAGGAATTTTATAAGTTAGCCTATTTCAAACTTCTGGTTACTCTTTCGCCCCAATCATTTTTGAGTAAATTAACTGCTGATTTATTTCCATACGCCTCTCTGAGGTAAGACCAAAATGCTTTCGGATTCTCTTTCAACTGTTCTGCTAATCTTTTCCTTTTGAATTCGCTTTACGCTTTCCGGCATTCCTTCTTGGCATTCACCCTATAAATTTGATAATCGTTAGAGATTTAATTCCTTTTGTCACTAGAGATATCAACTGTATCATGTACCATCTAGGTTCCGTGTTATCTTTTATAAGTTTACTGGGAATGAACTCGTTGCCGTTAAGCGCGTGATCTCAAGGAACTGTTCTCTATTTTGGTGAATGCTATCTTTCTTAAATTTTGCAAATTGACTCTATGGCACGCACTTTAGGCCATTATAGTTCCCTTCTTTAAACGATTGAATTTTCCTTTTATGCTTCTTATTTCGGACTCCATGAGGTGAAAATATAGCATTTACTGCCCTGCGGTCACCAATTACTTTTATAGTTTCTATAGTTAACATTTTTTCGGAAATATTCTTTGCTAAAAAATCAAGAATATCACCACCCTAGTTTCTGAAGTGACAAGTTGATGCAATAAGTTCAATGTAAAAGAATTCAATAGCGATTCCCAGATATCTTTGTCTTTACCCCCCGCTTTAAAACAGTATGCTACAATCAGTAGATGGGACATTGAAATCTCCACCGATTATAACGTCACGATCATTTTGTTGGGATAATAAACCTTTGATTTGCTGATCTAATTCTAGAAATGAATCATCTCTGTCGTCCGGCTGTCTGTAAAATGCGCACGTATAAATTCTTTTTCATTCATGACTTTTAATTGAGCACCAAACGCTTTCCAAACCATTATCTAGTATTGTCTCAACCTTGCAGTCGCAAGAATTTCTAACTGCAAAAAAGATACCGCCCCCGATTCTGTTTGCTCGGTCATCTCTGTAAACTGCGACTTTGTTTTTTAAACTTCGGCAATTAACTACCAATACAGATAATGTTTCCTTGACATCACGTATCTCTGACTTTTTAACAAGGAATTTTTTATTATTAATATCGAATCCATTATGAAATGTTCCTAAACTAATGCTAATTCATTTCATGAACATTTTTTGCCCTTTAACCACAGTTTAATTAAAACTAGCCCTTCAATGCTCGAAAATCCTTCCCGCTACACAGCGGTGTGTTCACACCAACAGCCAATAGCTGACTGGTTTTCGCTGGGCAGTATTCATCAGTGTGTAAATTCAGTTCATTTGGCTTGTGTCAAATTACATTCATTGTTTAGTCCTTCGAAAGTTATTCTCAAGTGGCAACCGGAAGATGGGGGGGGGGGGCGCCATCGGTTCGCTGGAAATCACCATGAGGCGATCGTGGATTTCGTGCGGTCGAGATTCGAGTCGATCGAAAGGGAGTGAGCAGGCGACTGAATTCGATCTTTGGATTTTGGCGCGGCGGTCAGAACTCCCTAGTCGCACGGGGCGCGGTCTTCGTATTTTTGAGATATATTAGTACCCCGCAAACCATCGCTAGAGTGCGTGGCAGGGGGCGAAAACACCAGACTAATTTTGACCATATGATCCCTACCGTGACAGACTCGTATGATCCCTACCGTGGTCGGACAATGCTATCCTGATCCCTCATCATTCGTGAGAAAAAATAACAGCTTATATGTATCTATTCAACATTTAATATCTGAATTTTATTGACATGATCTCGCCTTCCGTAGAAGAGGAATCCTTGAAGAGAGGAATCGATGTGATGAGAAGACGACTGCTGCAACTAATACGCATCCTTGGGCGATATTCTCACCTGTCCCCGCCGTTGTCGTCGTCGTCCGAATGCCTCGAGTGGGACCCCAGGGCGCATTTCCCCCCGTGGTGTTCAAGGACAACCGTTCAGTGATTCCCAGAGCCGGCTGGTATTCCGCATGGGCTAGGGACGTCCCCTGCGATCCCAAGACCGAAGACGAACAGCCCAGACTTAAATCCCTGTTGAAGACGCGGAACCAGTAACCTGACCCTTTTATGGAAAATCAACGGCGGAAGGGAATCGAAGAAGGGAGGGTGTGAGTGCGATGCGCATCGATGAAATTCACGGAAGCTCAAAGCGCATCACTCCGCGAGGAGATAATCAATTCAAAGACCCAAATGCGGTGAACATCCGAATTTAAACTGAGGAGGACAAGGGTTTCCGATTGTAAAACGATATTCCTTCGGTGGTGATGCATTCAGTCGGGTGCATATGTGCTCCGTGTGCGTGTCTGCGATGGTGCGGGGAGCGAATAAGAGAAATCAATACAGAATAGTCATGGCCACGACTCACGCACGCACGCGAGTGGAGGCCTGGCCCTCCCTCCGAGCCAAATGCACAACAACAATAGCGAACGGGAAGGGGTGGCGGGGTCTGCGCGCGGGCGCGGATGGGGCGACATCTGTTAAGACGGTCGCAGAACTACCCCCTTGCACGCGCCAGCGCCATCTCTCCCGGCTCCCACCAACCATTCCCTCATTACACACACCCGCGATGCGTGCCCCCGGGAGGCGCCCCCCCCCGCCCCCCGTGTCGCCCCCCCACCTCCGCCCCTCCTCTCGCCTCACTCCCTACTCTTCCGAAACTCTCCATTGACGTCCTCGGCGTTGCCATGGCAACCGTATAGGGTGCCGTTTATTGATCCTTTAAACTGCGAGAGGGGCTGAAGGGGGGGAGGGGGCGATCCCTTCGCCCCCCTCACCCCGCCAAAGGGTGTGCGTAAAGGGGAGGGGCGTGTGTGTGTGTGTGTGTGTGGCGATGCATCACCATGTGGCAACGGGGGGGAATCACATCCACCGAGGCGTGCGCAGCGAGAGCGGTGGTGCGAGCCAAGGGGGGACCCGCCACCAAGGTGCGTCGCTTCCCATAATTCCCGAGGAGGCACACCACGCAGGCGACACTCTTGCTCCGAGGTCTTCGTCCAAAGGAAGTTGGGATACTTAACACTGATGACAAGACCTGCCCATTGGCTCCTGAGATTCGATAAAAGCGGAAACTTTCCCGAATAAATAAATGACATGGTTCCCGTTCTGTTTCCGTTAATACATCCCTGCACACAGTGTACAGGAATTATATTGATCATATATACTCTTAAGTACTTTGTGAGTAAGAATTTATTCGCTTCCGCTAGCCACTAATTTTATCAATTTGTTATTAGGTTCTCCTTAAAAATTTTCGGCTCTGTTGAAGAATGAAATTCGAAATGTTTGAAAATGTTTGCTGATATTGTGTGCTCTCACAATAAGTCATTATACGAAATTCCCACGACTCGGAGCAGTGACGGTTGACACTTGTCACGGATGAACGGCAAGAGTATTGTGCAGTGTTTATGTGACGCGGGCTGCCTTTTCGCTGTAGTGCAAATTCGCGACACATTGCAAAATCAATTACTCGGCGGCAATGCGCCGAGGGGAGGGCCTGTCTGGGGAGTTCTACCGAAGAGGAGGGCCACGGATTGCACCCCCCCCCCCGGGTCGGTTTAATGATGCCGTGACTGTGACGGACTCTTCTGGGCCAGGAGGCAGTCCGTCCGTCCGCAGGAAAAGATTGAATGAATCGGAAGAATGCTCCGCCGCGAATGGGGAGGGACGTGGAGGGGGTAGGGGGAATGGGAGCGAGATTTCACTGGGATATAAGGGTTAATTATCTAATTAAGGATTAAGCCAATATACGCGAAAGTGGAGGCTGTACTGTTTAATTGCGATTGTTGCAGAGTCCTGTCGGGCAGAACGGCTTTAATAGCCCAATTATAATTATCTGATTCCGAGTGTTCACGTATGTCCTCGACGTAACGAGAGACCGGATGTGGAAGTTGACTACGGAAAAAGAATGGTCGAATGAAGTTTTGTGTGAGAGGGCATATTTTGAGACTGGAAACCGCGAGTTAGATGCCGTTGTTGTCAAAGGAGATGGAGAATGAGCAGAAGTTTCAATTAAGCAAAATGATGAACGCTGGGAGGTGGAAAACGTTTCTTTGAAGTCGCCGGGTGATGAAATTGGCGTGACAGTACTGGAGGGGGATGTTGAAGTTCAAGGAGAATGGACAAAAGGTGAGAAACAAAGACATCTCCGAGGACGGGAAGAGAGAAGACACTCTTGACCAATTAAAATTTTAGAATAATTTGGCATATCTTGAGACGATTAAAAAGTGAGAACAAGATTAAACACTGCGTAGACATTATGTATGTCCGTAGGTGCATGTTCATGTAATTTTCTAGTGTATACATTTACATGTAATTTAAAATGGCTTCGCCATGAATACATACGCCTCTGTGGGTGTGAATTGGCATGAATTTGTTTGTTTTGTAGGCGGTTTTTCCTCTGTTTTACGGATGGTGATCTAACACCCCCCCCCCCGTCACCAGCCCATGTGGCGGCTTGTATGAGTAGATATGAATGAGACGACGGATTTGTGGAATGATCCCAATTGAAGGGGAGAGAGCGCGAAGATGGAGGTGGAAATGAGGGAGTGGATCAAGTGCACGAGGATTCCATACCGATGACTTTTGAGGTTGGGTGTGCTCGGGAGGTTGGCCGTGGTGGGATGCCTACGTAATACTATATACCATTATGGGAAGGATCAACTCCAGCCGTGCTCTTAATAGTGGGCAAAGGATATGGTGAGGAAATTAGAGGGGAAAAATAAATAAATTAAAAATAAAATGATGTAGTGGTTAGAATAGAATAAACGAATACATCAAAATCAATAAACAACGCTCTGGCTAAGGTGTACTAGATAGCATTGAGCCTCACCCTTATCAAGCACCACCCAGACAAAGCTTGTGAGAGATTTCTCCCTGCGCCGGCGACCCACCAAACACGCGTAATAAATAAATACAAATTAATCACGCATGCTCTAGCTTGGATGTATTAGATACCATTGAACCTTGCTAGTCTCAAGCACTCACACACCCAGGGCTTGCGAGAGATTTCTCCCTGAGCCAGGGGCCCACCAATTACTCGCTTAGTAGTGCCAGATGGAATTTCAATTAACTGGCTGAAATTAAGTGGTAGCACAGTTTCGAATTATATAAATCATTCATTCAATGTTGCCATAAAAAACGATGAATTGCCAAATGCTTGTGCGGAGGTACACTTATACCAATTTTCAAAGGAGGTGATGAGACTATTTTAATTAAAATTGGCAATGTTCCACAAAATATTTTGTTTGATACGACCGGTTTCGATGTAACTGCATCATCTTTAGTGTACACCTGAAGATGATGAAGTTACATCGAAACCGGTCGTATTAAAAAAAAGTATTTTGTGGAAAATTGCCAATTTTAATTAATCATGATATTATTACACCATATCACGCCTGAAACGTCTCTTTTTAGTAATAAGACTAGTTGAAATTATAGGGCTTTTACTTTGATTGTCTGCAAGCTTTTAGAAAAGATAATCGCTGATTACCTCTGGGATTTGTGGGAGTGCGAGAAATGAGTTTCAGTAACCAACATACCCACAGAAAAGGGTATTTATGAGAAACTCAGTGCCGGAACAGAAGTGGTTGCAATAATTGTCGATCTGACAAAGCTGACCGTAATAACCATATGCTCTAGATGGGTCGATTACCGCTACATACCGATGAACGAGTTATCCCGCGGGTCAAAACTTTTGTGAAGACCGGGCACAGAGGATCAAATTAGGAGAAATGTATTCCGATGTAACGAGAGTAACTCCCGGAGTTCCACAAGGTAGCGTACTTGGACCGACTTTGTTTTCTACCTACATTAATGATTTCCCGACTAAAGTTAATTCTCAAATTAGACTTTTTGCGGACGACTGCATAATCTATAGGAAAGGAGGACGAGAGCGATCATGAAGCCGTGAAAAGTGATGTAAATAGATTGGCTGATGGGGTAATAAATGGGGTATTAATTTTAGTAAGTTTAAATCCTTCACATTTATAAATAAGGTAAACATAGCCAAAAGGGATTACAAATTTTCAGAAAATATCATCCCTAAATGTGATAACTGTAAATAATTAGGTGTCTACTTAACCAAGCACTTAAAATGAGGGCCGAACGTGGACGTTTTGGTTAAGAAATCTTTCAAAATGTTGCACTGGATAGTGAGAACTCTCGAGGGAAGCAATAGAGCACCCAACGAGAAAATGTATAACACCGTTGTAAGAGCAGTTAGAGAGTACGCACCAAAAGTATGGAATCCACTTGAGAAAGTCTTTTTGCAAAACTAGGGTAGGTACAGAGAAATGCTGCCGTGTGTGTGAGGGGGAAACAAGGGAGGACGGTGAATGTGACAGCAATGTTAAAAATACTAGGCTGGGAATCTTTAAAAATAAGAAGAAAAAGAAGCAGACTCTGTGGAATGTTCCATTAGATTAAGAGGTAAAAACCTTAAAGGGGAGAATTAAGGAAGAACCTATAGGAAATCCTAATTTATCGGGAGAAATAACCACAATAAAAGTGTCAAACGCCGGGCGCAAAGGAAAATTATAAAAAAGTTGTATTTCTTAACCAGACGACAATTGACTGGAACAACCTACCTGCAAAACTATAGAAATGAGCGAGAATATATTTAAAAATATTATTGCGTTTCTAAATCTTGTACTCGCAAATATATTTTTGAAAGTTAAATAAGTGTAAGCGATAATTGAACAAATGTGAAATATTATCCTTAGATGTAACCCACGTATATGTGTATTTTTCAATGTTATGCAAAAGAGTAAACTGAATTTATGTGACCACATGGCAAACTGCCAACTTGTAACACTTTCCTTAAGCAAATAAATATATGATGGAATTCGCAACGAAAAACCAACAATAACCACGAAACCTCTTAAAAGCACAGATTCCAGGAAGTAATTATTATTGTAATTATGGAATATGTAATTCTTAATTGTAATTATGGAATACATTCCGCTCGACGTGACACGCGACAGCAAAAAGCGATCGTACTTCTTGATTCTATAGTAAAGGTTTCATTGCCTTCGAACTGATAATTAGATGAACCGCAATCTACGAGGAAGTTACAAGTGTAGATGGCGGGTCACTCTCATCTATTTGGGAATTATGTAGGAGTAGCGTAAAAAAAGGATTATAATAAAAAAAACCAAATGACAATCACGTATTTCTGAATAAAAGTGACGAGTAACATCACGCCTCGTGCACGATGGAGAGAGAGAGAGAGAGAGAGAAATAAGTTTCCTCGGAGGACGTCGGGCCCAAGCACTCTGACCTCCGACCTTTCGAGGGACAGAAGCTTTAGATACCGATTCACGTCATTTGGAGAGAGACTTGGCTAATTTAAGCGCGGTGAAGTTCGCGATGCGCCATTGCTCATTGCAAAGGTCATATTTGAGAACGGTGACCAGTGCTTCTCATTTGTCGAAGAAGTGCCGATCAAGGACGTCGTACATACGACAATTGGGCGATGCGGTCAACTAGTGCGTCGCAGCAACGAGTTCGCGAGGACTGAAAGGGAATTGCCCGCTGACCAACCAAACAGCTCACACCATTCCATTCCGTCCCACGCACCAAAACGTGAATCCCATGTCCCCTGGTCCGGATGCGTTGCCCTGGCGAGACGCCAAAAATGCGAGAAAAGGCTTTATTAATGGGACACCGAGGTGTGCACTCGAAGGGGTGTGGAGTGTGCGGAGCGTCCAACCGGTTGATTCCCGCGCCTCTTTACCACAGTGAAATAGGCCAGGAATTTTGGGACGCACAAGTATTTGGTCAAACTTACTGAAAATTGAGATCATTCGGAATTGTTGTCCAGTTCCAGTAATTGAAATCTAAAAACAAATATATATAAAACCCCGACATCCCCGGAACAGCGCGGCGACCCCGTTTTTTCGGGACCTGAGGACCCCTTTGTCCTGAATATCTACACAGTGATATTGAAGATTGCATTGGCTGAAATACGCATGAATCCGATTTGACCTGATAGTGCCTCGAACGGAAGATGAATAGTTTCCAAAAAATAGAAAATAACGCGTATAATATTTTGTGATTAGTCAGCGTATATATATAACACTTTTGTGAAAGCCTCACGGACGTGAATAATAATGCATATGAAATTAGCTCTAGTGGACAAAGACAAAAAAACAGAAACACACAAAAAAAGAAAAGAAACTCACAAGGTTTCGAATTTTCGGTGGTCCATGCCACCTTTCTCAAGGGAGAGAAGGACAGAAATGAGGAAAAGAAAGGCCTGAGACGTTAAATGGAAGGGAAAGGTGGGCAAAGTTTTGCGAGGGGAACAGTTGGGGGTGGGGGGAAGAGTTAGGAGGGGAATTTTTAGAATTGCGGGGATAATATGGAAGGTTTTGGGGGCGGAGGGGGGTGAAATTGGGGTTATTAACGTTTAATATTGATACCTGGCCAATTCCAGGAATCTATGAGCCAGATGAAGGCCTACTCCATTGTTTTGAGTTTCAGCGGAGAGTCAGAGGGTGGGAGGGATGCTAAGATGGATACACTATACCATTTAACAAAGGGAGTGTTGTGTTCAGAGGCGTGCTTTGGGGATTGGAAGCATGCCAATCAAGGAAAAATTCTTGCAAGAAGCCCGGTGGTTATTAATTCTAATATTGAGGGGTGTGGTACATTGTCCAATATAAAAGGCAGGGCAGAGTTGGCACTTCAGAAGGTAAACTACATTGCTGGAGGTGCATGAGGAGTAGGGCATTGGAGGGAGAGAGTTAAAGAGCGGGTGGGAGAGGGATGGGATTCGGGTTTTGCATCTAAGTTTATTGCAAGGCATGGGAGTGGGGTCGGGACGGGGCGGTGATTAAAGGAGCGGATTGGTTGATTTGAGCAAGCAGATCTGATAAGTTGGCAGGCGTTTGAATGTAACGGGAGGGCATTTGGGAAAAAGGTTAGCGGTAGAATTATAGTTTTTGAGGATAGGGTAGAGGTCTTTCAGGATTAATCGCAGAGATTCTAGGCCGGGGAAGAATGTAGTGCAATGAAAGAGGTTGGGCTCCCGCGGTGGAGGAAGGTTTGAGAGTGTAAGCATAACTTCGGATCCTTTTGTTCAGGAGCGATTCAGGATAACATCGTTTGAAGAGGGAAGAGTCTAGATTTGAGAGAGACGTGAGATAGCATCTGGGTACCTCAAACATTCAATCCTCCCGGGCTGAACTTATCCCACGTAAATCATTCAATAACTGCCATCCCCTATCACCCCCTTGTCCATTCATTCTCAATCAGCCACGAAAGGTTATCAGTATTACTGAACAAAAATATAGCAAAAATCGTAGTAAACATAGCGCAAGCGACCAATAGAATATAATTAGGATGAAAAGCAGAAGTAACGAACATGGTGACGGCCGTGGCAGATGTGTTTTTCAGTGGTATCCCGAGCAATTAGCTTATTTATTTATGAATGCAGGAATTTTGAATTGCAACAATACCATGCAATAGATAACTAAATTTTGAATACACAAATGATGAATGAATTAACAAATTCAGCAATGTGTACCTCTGAAAGTATGTCTGCTACGAAACGTAATATTCCTAACTATATTAAAATGATAAGGTTTAACAAGACATAAGTAAAATTGTTTCTGTTATTTATTATGTGTGTGAAAATGTTTAATGACTTTAGCGTCTGCGTGAAGTATAATCAGGAATGCTCATAAGCATGTTTCCGCAGTGGTCACAATATGCTCAGAATGAATGAGATTGGTCGCCTTCGGTACATGATCAGTAGTGATATGACCCAATATATCCGTACGAGCTGTTAGCTAATAGCTCTTATAGCTATCATTGGACAGCAAAGAAGGTAATTCTGACTACCCTATTAAGCCGCAGTCAAATAACTTAGGCATTTTATTACCGTGCAAGCCAACACTCCACCACTAGGGGGTGTGACAGGGAGTGAATACAAATCAGTAATTAATAATAAGTAAACCAGTGATAAATATGTAAACTTATCATCTCATAAAACAGAACGTAGATTTTTTTATATTTGAAGTTTCTCCCATTCAAAACATTCAGGGTGCTCGAGTTAATGTTTCATTTCTGCAAGGTATTTTCATTATATTAAATTAGAATTCAAATAGTATTAGAATTAAATAAAACAGTTTCTGGCGTAACTTGGTGGAAAATCTTCATACTGACTTTTAATAATCAAACCACTTTACTTTTCCACATAAACATCATCAGGTCCTGACCTGATGATGCTATTCTATAACGAAACCTGGGTTGTAAAAATTAAAAAGTTTATGTGGAAAAGTAAAGTGGTTTGATTATTAAAAGTTAGTATTAGAATTAATATTCTCCCGCTATAGATCGCCTCTTCCCCATTTAATATTCATTCCTACGTGCACCTGTCAGTGTTACCATTTTAGAGCCGCTAAGCCACGCATCCGTTTCTATGGGACTATGTTATCACCATACATCCTGATAAGCTTTATGAGTTCAAAAACCATAGTTGGAATCATTTTTTTCGTCGGTACATGCAAAGAACTGCAAATGACATTATTCATGTTGCCCATGTTAGTACTAATAACATGGCCCCTTTCTCTCGTAATAAACATATCTGTACTTCATGATTATAATAAAATTCTGCCATCATATTCTTTCGGGTGGTCAAGAGTTATTATTTGATTTTGATTGCAAACTACTAAAACACTCCCGCAGGAATTTCACCGAAGTCCACGGAGAGAGGTCACAGGGAAGCTCTTCCCGAAAGTGGCGATAGTTGGACACTTGAGGAGCACGGGCGACGACGTGCTGAGAAACAACATTCGCGATAAACTGTGTGCAAAATGCGCGATCGATGAGTTGAGAGTTGAGGGGTGGTGGCTGGGAAGCGAGCCAGAAACAAATTCCATTAGTGTCTGATTTCAGAGCGATATGCCTCCGTTTGAAAGAGCTACGCGGAATCTTAGGTTTATGAGTTATTGATGATTTCGTGAAAAAATGGAGGGTACAGCAGAGACATATGCAATTCTTCACGCGAAGGAGCCTCGATTTTCACATTTCAGCCATCTTAATAACGCAGAATAATTTATAATAAAGCGTACTGTCAATAAACATTTTCCCCATATGCAAAATACTTTGTACCTTTACAAAATCCCACGGGTCTATTACAATTTGGTCACTTAGCCGGGGCAATTCCGTCCCGCAAATTGGCAGCAATTGCATCTGGTAAATAAAGAATGTGCACCAGAACCATTAGGCTCTTTTGGGCGTTGAACAATGGGCAGATAGTGTTCGGTTTTGGACGAGAATGCTTCGGGCGGAGTGAACCGTAGTCTACACGGCCGTGGGTGTAGATTGTAAAGATTTGGAGGCGACTGAGCATTTGTCCCACGTGTTTAAAACCACCAAGCCGAGGTTGCGTACTCCTATCGCAGAGCCTCCTGACGGAGGACTGATCAAGGTCCTTTGCTGCCACGAACGGGGATCAGGAGTTCAGTCCTTCGCTCAGAAATAAAACCTGGCGCATACAGACATACCGCAAGAGCTCTGGTCCCTAAGAAAACGCCCCCGATGGAAAGTTCTGCCCTGATATCCCAGGAAGGTGCTTCTCCACCGATGTTTCTTGCCTTTGAGCTCAGCGGTGTCATTGGGCATCCTCATTGGGCAATCAGTCCTAGGAACATTTTGCTCGTTGACGATGCATTTTATCGTAGCCAAGTGAAAGGGTGGTTGACCGATTGGGATGAAGATGACGAAGTTGGGGGACAGGGGAGCAGGGACCAGGGGAACAGGGCGAGTCCACTCACACCCTTCCCTCTCCGGCCCCGCCCCGCGATGGATGACTCGATCCGCCCTTTGAACCCTTGAAGGGAGTTACGTACAAGAGCGACAGCAACGATGCTCCGGGAGTCGGATCCTAACCATGCCCTCGTTGACCTCGCAACACTTGGCCTCGCCAGACATCCGCCGCGTAACCATGTCGTTGTTATGACCATGTAAATTGTCAATAAACGAGGTGTTGAGCTACCTACTGCCTTTTCATCCCCTTTAATGTCACGACGTCAACGACGTGAAAAAGATCTTTGATAGGCGAATAGAGGTGACGTGGATAAATGGTTCCTGCGTACATAAACGTGCTTTGTCCAAATTTCATGACATAGTGTCGCAACTCTGCCATAAACTCTTCGCAGGGCTCAGCGTACTAGTGCCCACAGAAATAACGAAAGAATTTTGATTAAGATGAGTGCGGTAGGTAAGAGGAAAAAATCGAAAGTATGGCTCCGTCGATTGATTCTCCAGATCTACAAAGAAACCTAAAGCTCGGAAGAAAGAGTCGACCGACTGAGTCATTGGGAATCCTATTTCGAGAAATGAATCGAGCTGGGAAAACTACTTACCCCCCGAAAAGAATCCCGTTTGATGGAAGTGTCGCGGGCAACACGTCCGAAGGTCAACGGGAGGAGGGGAGACCGTGGACGACGATTAAATCCTGTGCTGAATTTATCATGATCCAGTACATCCCAGAAGTTTCTCACATTTGGATAAATTTTTGAAGGCAGTGGAAATAATTGTGGAATACTTGAACACTCTAAAGACGCTTATGCTCTACACAAACCGGCGCGGAAAAAATTACGAGAAAATGCTAAGATGTCATCGATGAAACGAGGCAATGACATTTTAACGATACGCGGAGCATGAAAAAGTGAAGGACGAATATGCGAACGGAGACGTGTGCATCATAATCTCGACCAATTAATTTTCCAAATTCGCAAGGGCCTTTGCGATCAAAAGCAAGAAATCTGATGAAAAGATGAAGGCTTTTGGCATAACAATCTCCATGAGTGGGAGTTGCAAAGGGAAGCAAGTTGGCCAACACAAAAATCAAAAACTTCCTTCCTCTCTAGCCGTGGAATTCAATTTTACACCACCAATTAACATGATATAAAGACTACTTGAATGCTTCGATGGCACTCGTTAAATCAAAACGCACACTCATCCTCTCTCATTTCTCTGTTCACAATCCTCCACCATGATTACTTGTCGACACGAGGACCCAAGTGTGAGCTAAGTTTGTTGGTATTAGTATCTATTAATATCATTCCGTAATTCATCCATTATATGTCATTTCCTTTCTCTCTGCCTTCCAGTGGAATACCACCACTAACACTCGCCGGCTCTCTAAACCCTCGGCTATGTTGCCTGCGCTCCATTCATCCTCGCTCATCTTTTTGTCTCACCAATTTTCCATAGCAAACATCGACGATATGATTGGTTTAGATCGATCCGTGCGTGCCTGGCGCTCTTTCCGTGACCCAGGGCACTCCGCCCTGCCGCAATCCCGGATCCTCCCCGCCTTTAGCACTTTCAAGCGTCCCTCCTCGCGTCGCAAATTTTTTTTCCAAATAATTCAAACATCATAACCGCATATCTACGAGAAATAATTAATCCAGGTCGAGCCCCGTGCAATGGCAGAATATTGCGGATGACTTGATCAGACGTAGGAAGGGAGGGGAGTCTCGCAGCATAGACTTGACCTGCAATCACGCTCTCCCAACTCCCGCAGCGACACGTTCGTTTCGCCACTCACGTCACTCTCCTTCGTTCCCCAGACGACTTCAGGGAAAGTCAATCGCAGCAGAGGCACGCAGAAAAAGCAACGCGAAAACACCTGAACAGGGGACGAGGTTGGTGACATAGGTTCTCGGTCCTGAGCAAAGGACCCCCATTATGCAGAGGGTGGCCGCGTCAGAGTAATACCTGTTTTCGGCGGCACAATATCCTAGAGATCATTTTGAAGAGAGAACGTTAGGACTGCTCCTCTCCTTGAACCCCGAAATTTTTAATTTTCCTCCAAAAATCAAAAACTAACCAATATCATTTTTTAGAATCACCCAGTGAAAATATTGGGCAATTTATTACGGAGATGACTTTCAGATCTCAACTGATGAAGTAAGTAAGATCTGGTGCTTTCCCGGCGTATTTGCTTCATGAAGGATTCTCGGGTCTTCCACCGGGTCAGGGGTTCCATGTTGGCCGACGTTTCGATACCCGACTCGTGCATCGAAACGTCGGCCAACATGGAACCCCTGACCCGGTGGAAGACCCGAGAATCCTTCACTCAACTGATGACTTGTCCTTGACCAGCACCAAACCTCCGATAAAGACTTAATCTCTCCGTCGTCTCATTCGACATAATGATATCATTATCAAAAGAGTAGACAACGACTCAATCGTGGAAGTTATTACGGGAATTACGGGAGACAAAAATGAAGCCAGGCGTTAATTAAACGACGAAACAGCTTACGAACCACGTACTAGTGACCCTAATGTTGAACTCCAGGAATAAAGCCTCGATTTTCTGAGAAAACCGGACTGGATGAAGGAATTTCATTTGCAGATATTTGAGTACTCTCCTCCACAATTTCCTCTGCTCAAAATGCGTAAGGGTGTGATCAACAGTCGCCGAATCATCTCAAACAGTAACTCTCCCATCGATTGCACCTCCGCCTTCGTAGGCTATCACTTACAGCCTTAAAGCTCCCCTCAAGCATAAGAGATTCATACCACTTCCTGGAAATCCTCAAAAAACACCAAAATTCTCCAAATGAAACACCAAAATTGTTACGTCAGGCGTCACTTCTCCCTACACGCCTACCTCCCAACAAACAGAACTGCAAACATTACACCAGTCTCTTTCGACCGGCACTCCCCGACCTAAATAATTCACCCATCTGATTTTCAAGCAGAATTTATTTTAAAAAGCGCCATCTTCAACATCAATAATAAATCCTCCATTCGAATGGAAGGACCGCAGCGAGAAAGGCTCCCGTCTTCAATGACTACTTATTCATTGATAAGCACAACGCAAAATTCCTCCGGGCCCAATATCATTATTAACCTGAAATCTAGGTCACGGATGTTGATGCAATCTTCTTCGTTCACGCCTAGCGAGTTTCTTAACACCCTCAACACTTTCCCCCCGATATACTTCACATCTCCGCGCCACATATGGCTTTTCATAGCGAGCACTTGAAAGGCAGCAGCACCTTTCAAACCTTCTTACTCTGAATAACACCCAACAGACAATTTCACCTGCACTACAACAGCTGTCATCACGCACTCACTTTCAATCCGTGGCATTTTTCATTTGACAAAGAGGAGACACAGTTAACGAATACTCACACAAAATACTACGGGCCTCCTCCCCCAGAAAAGGGACAGAATTCGCAGCCTCCTCTTGAAAAACGCATTTAGCCACGATTCAACCCCACAGAGTAAGGAAATCATTGGCAGCATTAATTTATATATAACATTTTCCCCGAGAATACAGAAAGTAAACGCCCTCATCAAAGGATTTCTCCCCGCTTCAACCGCCGCCGCCTCCCGAGTAGTCCTTTGCCGCGTCTTTTCTTTCCCTCCCCTCTATCAATGGCACTACTAATACTAAACGTTGTTCGGTCGAACTATCCCTCATCGTGCAGGAAAAATAAATGATAAATGTGGCGGTATTGCTACTACGCCAAATAGACAATTGAGCACGCTATTTTCAATATCGGTAATCTACCTGATAAAGTTGGTTTTTGATGGATACAAGCTATCAAACGGCACAGCGACAATTCCCTTGTCTCCCTTAACTCGAGAAAACCTGACTGACTGACACCTAACATTACAATAAGCCAATTCGTCATTTCGCCGTTTGTCAATTCTGAGAACTTAAATCCTCCCTTCATTCCGTCTAACATCCCCATCCTATCCCTGACCCTTCCTCGCTTGCCCAACCTTTTCCACTCTAGACATCATAGCCTTCAACATCCTATTAGAATACTCTGTATTCATCTTCCCCGTCTCCTTTTGACTTCTCCCAACAGTCCTCTCCTCCCTTACCTCTTCCCCAAGCTCTTCCACGTTTCTTCATTTTTCAATCAACACTTCATATCCTTCTCCACACCCACATTTCAAAAGCCTTCAAATTCACACCCATCAACCTGCTTCATCGACCATGTTGCCACATCAAAGTTTAAACAAGCCTCTTCTTAACATCTTCACTAAAGGCTCCTGTCATCAATCCCCTCTTCCTTGTAAAAGTTTCTTTGCCTAACGCAATTCCTCTCCTTACCACCCTTATACTACTTTGACCATTTGGGTCCAAAACATTTCGAGATACGTAAACTTTTTCGCCTTCTCAATTTTATGAACCCCTATTTCGATATTTGAATTAGTTTTTCCCTTTTTGGAAAACCGCATAACCATCGTTTTATTTATATTTATTCCCATTCATTACCTATCGCACTGACTTTCCAATTCACACAGCAATGAACATTACCCCTTCGCTTGACTGACAAACTAAATCTGGATCAACAGCAAACCTAACTGATGTTATGAATACCTCAGTGACATTCATTCCTTCCACCAGTTCATCCCATGTTAAACCATTCCCTCCACATTCACGTTGGAAAGCACAGATGTTAATCCTGTCACAGCACAGGTCTTATTCCTCTTCATGACACTGCCCAACCTGACCCTCCATCCGCTACTTACAACCGAGCCTTTTGAGACGCACAGGTTGCGGATGAGTCTCCTAATTCTCCAAAACACTTTCTTTCACACACATTCATTAACCCTACCCTAATCACTTCATCAAAGACCTTTTTCAAATCTACGAAACAGAGAAACATAACCTGATTGTATTCTATGTTCCTCTCTATTAGTGCCCTCATTACTGCAATGCCATCACGTGTACCTCTCCCCTTCCTCAAACCAAACTGATTATGCCCTAAATAATCATTTGCCTTTCTCTTCCTCCTCTTATCGATGATCCAGAGAACTAATTTAGCTGCGTGCGAAATTAAATTTTATGTTCCTAAGTCTTCACATATAGCTGGCTGCCTTTCTCTTTTTGGGAATAGAGACTTTCACTGATCTAAATAAGTTTTCCGACCATATTCACCTTCATAAATTCCACGAATTAGTTCTTCAAAACACTTCCTCCCACCTTTCCCCACAGATTTAAATATTTCCGCAAGAATGTTGTCTTCAACCATTGCCTTATTGAATATCATTTCCTTTAATGCCCTTTCCAGTATCTCGCCATCGAGTACGTCAAGCTACCCTCATCTACAGGTGCATTTGTAAGTCATATTGTGTATGTTCAGGTTTGCTGGCCTAATAAAGTTACCATTCAGTTCTTATATATATATATATATATATATATATATATATATATATATATATATATATATATATATATATATATATATATATTCCTTCCACCTATCATGGATCTTTTCTGATTCACCTTATATTTTTCTCGCTTATCTTTGACTATTTGCAACGATTACACTGGCCTACAAAAAAAAATTTTTTTTTTGGTGCCGGGAATCTTTGTGCTGATTTTAACTAAATTTGTAGAGCTGAATCCAAATATGAAATCCGTTTTTATTTGACAGCTCTACTTTTTTAGATATGGCACATCTTACGATTAGTTGTTTTAATATTTGATATATTCCGGAAAATAATTTTCAAAGTTAAATAAATCTATAAGTATACTAATTTATAACCACTCTGCGGTGTTCCTTTTATTTTCAATAAACTGTCAATAAGTTTTATGTATATTTCTATATTGTAGGCCAATGAGATTAAAAAACAAAAATACGGTACCGGTACAAAAATAAGTTTTTATCGCACAAGGGAAAAGGATATGCTACCCTTCTTTACTCAAGAAGACAATCTTACATTTTGTTTAGACGTTAAGGGTCTTTTGGAAAAAATGGGACTACTACCACAATATGATGCTAGTGATTGGCGTTTGTTTATTGATAGCTCCAAGCGTAGTTTAAAATGTGTACTTCTTCACAATGGTAACAGGTTTGGCGCAATACCAATCCCTCATTCAACTAAAATGAAAGAAGAATACGATACAATAGCATTGGTCTTACAGAAGATAAAATACCAGGTACATCGCTGGGTGATTTGTGTTGATTTAAAAATGGTGAACTTTCTTCTTGGGCAGCAAAGTGGCTACACAAAATATCCTTGTTTCTTGTGCCTCTGGGATAGCAGGGACAGACAAAACCACTGGATTAAGAAGGAGTGGCCTAAGAGAGAAAACTTGGTTGTTGGGAAAGAAAACATCATTGCTGAATCTTTAGTTGAAAGAGAGAAAATCATCTTACCGCCTCTACATATTAAACTAGGCCTAATGAAGCAATTTGTAAAGGCTCTGGACAAGGATGGACCATGCTTCGGCTACTTAAGACTAAAGATGCCCCATATAAGTATTTAAAAACTTAAAGCTGGTATTTTTGAGAGGCCACAAATCAGACAACTTACAAAGGATCCTGCTTTTGTCGAGTCAATGAATGAGATTGAAAAAAATTAGTTGGATGTCATTTGTTGAGGTCATAAAAAATTTTCTAGGAAATCACAAAAGTGAAAATTATATTGAGCTGGTAAACATTGTGCTCGGTAACTTCAAATCACTTGGATGTAATATGAGCACAAAAGTTCACTACCTACACAGCCACTTAGACAATTTTCTTGGAAATTTAGGAGACACAAGTGAAGAACAAGGTGAAAGATTTCACCAGGATATAAAAACAATGGAAGCTCGCTACCAAGGAAGATGGGATAACCATATGATGGCAGATTACTGCTGGTGCTTAAAACGAGACTGTTTGAACAAAGTGCACTCAAGAAAATCGCGCAAAAGAAGCTTCCGATGTGTTGAGTGATGTTTTTATGTATTTTTTTCTTTTCAATTTGTTTTATTACAGTAAAAAATTTTAGTATTTGTGTTCAATTGTATTGTAAAATTCTGTTGTGTTTGTGGGTGATTTAACAGCCCTAGAAATAAATCAAGTTTTTATATTTAGTGGGTTTTATTATTAATATAATATTCCCATATCATCATGTAGAAGATTTTTTTACGTAAGTAACAACATATCTATATCTTGAAAACTATAGCTGATAGGAAAAAACTGGTGTCATAATTGGATTCAGCACCCCAATTGTTCTTTAAATCATCATTAAAAGCTCCGGTACCAAAACCACTGTTGGCCTGTGTTATGCGTTTTTATTTCTCACAGTGCGTTCCTCTCCCTGTAGTACAGTGCACCAATTCCACTCTTCCTCCGAAAACTTTTCATATCCTCGGATGGCGACTTCCATCGACCTTCCTTCGCTCCATTTGTTATCAACTATTATTGATACTGATTACTGATATTAACTATTCATGTTTCCTTCTACCTAAGTATGTGTTTAAATTCTTCCGTTTCCTCCAATCACATGCCTTTCATAATCATCTCGTCGGTATTCCAATGTTTCCTTATCATTTTCCTTTTTACAGTTCCTATGGCTTAGTTCATATTTACAGTGTCTCGTCCCAGGAAGATCTGGTCCCAGAAAAACTTGCTTGGGTGGTGCCGAGGGTGCCCGAGAGGTACCTGCTAGGGAGGGCTCGAACCCGGACCCTCCGGTCAGTAACCCAATCCCTCAGTTCTACATTCTCCCAAAAGCCTAACATTCTTGACCGACTGATTGATTCTCCGGCAGGACACATCTCCGGATTCGTTAAATATCAACTCCAACCACTCATCCAATCCCGGTCGCCACACATACACTCGTTAGACACCATTTTCTGTGAAAACTTAAATCTCCCTCCTGGGGGAGAGGGGGTGTGTACGGGGGGGGGGCACGTCTTGCCTCGTAATGATCGCGGGGAAGTAAAATAAGGATGTTAAGAAAAGGCTGGCAAAAACTTTGATACGGGGAGCAGTTATGTACGGCGAGGAAAAGTGATCTGAGTGAACTGAGAAGGCTTTTGAAATGTGGGTGTGGAGAATAATGGAAAGTAAGGAAGTATGGTAGGCGAGGAGAGGGGTTTATTGGAATAAATCCTAAGGAGGCAGGAAATATGGATAAAAAACATATTGATCGGCCATGGGATGTTGAAGGATGTAACCTGATAGAGGGGAGAATGTTAGGCAAACGAGGAAAGGGCAGGAGCAGGATTGGGATATGGAATGGAATGCGGGGAGGAAAGAATGCGGAATGGAAGAAGGGTTTTATGCAGTGTAGGGTATTATGCTGTTTTCTTAGGAGAGACAAGCCGCAAACGTTGGCCTAGGTTTTCTAAAAGAGCGTCATGACAGGAGATGAGTCGTGAGTCTACGGATATGACACTGAAACAAAATCCTAGCCTTCCCAACAGTCGGTTGTCGAGATAAAGGAAAAGTTTCTAGAAAGGGAAGAGCTACTCTTGTGGTCCCGTCATCCATTAATCCATATTGGAATTTTTTAATCCACTTTCCTTTCTTTTGTACAGGACTCCACTTCAAGATATTTTTTCATAAGTTGCTTAGCTTACACTGAAAGTATTTCGCCGGAATCCCCACTCCGTTTTTTACGAATAGTTACTTTTACGTGAAAATAGTCGAGAAAGATGTAGCAACAGTTAATTTAACGGAACCATTCACTCTTTTTTTCTGATATGCTATAAAATTTCATGTTTTTTCAGGAACGTACGTTCTAAAAATTAACGCGTTCAGAATTTTTCAAGTGCCTGTACCAGCATTAAGCTGATGCCCGAAGCTCCAGTCACTGTCATTCACACTTTAGCATGCTAAACGATATAATGGCTTCCTGTGCCCATGTTTAACCGCGGCTACAAATGTCACGACCAGAGCTCAAAGTAGATGTTAGTTAGCAAAAGCTTAAGCCTCTGCAATTATTATCCACGTTCGTGTGGATCCGGTGTGCCAAGTGGCATCGCGCTTCCTCGCCGGCCTCCTCACACACGCCATCACATCACGTGTGTACACTCGACACACGCACATCTCTCCCGCCGCCCAAGATCTCCCTGTGCTCCTTCCCTTCCACTGTCGCCACCACTCGGCAGTCACCACTGTTTGTCTGTCTAAGCGCCTCCCTCATTTGTCCCGCACTTGCTGTGACCACTCGTCGCTCCTCCAAAGTTTGGGCCTTTTTTGCCTGATACTCCCTCTTTCGCGTTTCATAACCCCCAGGTAGTACTCCGTGCTGTCTGACCTTTAGATAGGAATTCGTAATGCCCATAGCCCTTATGCATCGAAAAAACAGTCAGCATCACCCTGACATTCGAGCGAACATGTAGTTCTTTTTAGGGGCAGGGGGATGTTTCATCAATTCACTCCGAAGATTGCACTTAAGTTTCGATGTCATATCCATAAACCCATGACTCATCCATGACCAGTTGTGGTCCTGAAGGTTGCATCCTCTTCAGCTCGATCAGGGAAGGTGTGACTTTGGCAGTGACTCGATGCATCCTCAGTTTTTCAGTCAAGACTTCAAAGCACGAACCAATCGAGATGCAACACTCTTCTGCAAGTTCCCTGACAAATGTCGATTTACACGAACGAGATCGTTCACTTACTCGATGCGGGGGTCATCAGTCGTTGATTGTCTTCCGGGACGCTCGTCGTCTTCCACTGATTGCCACTCCTTTTTGAACTGAGTAAACCGCTTATTATATGATAGTATGTTTCATGGCATCCTCACCATAAGCCTTGGTAAGCATATCAAAAGTCACGGTGAATGGTTTGCAGAGTTAAACGCATAATTTAACAGAACAACGCTGCTCCAAAGAACTCATTTCCGCGGATCCGATTTTTCGCCGTACTTCACGAACACCCCTGCAGTTAAACTGATGTAATTAATCAACAAAACAAGATAATAACAAAGTAGTTGAAGTCGGTCATCTTAGAAGATTCAGCGAACACAGCGCCTGCAAGCAGATTAATACTCAAGTTGATTATTATTGCTTCCTTGGGAAAGTATTATCGAATAGACTCCTCAAAGGACAAAATTTACGCAAAAAATTGAAATTTGAGAGAATTAAGGACGCGGATTACCGTGTATGATCACATCAAATTTCAACCACGAATATTCCGACATTAAACGATAATACGTAACAGTTCGCGACGGCATATCGCCATCTAGTCTTCGCCGCCTTTGGCCGAGGCTTTCGTCGCCTAAGACTAAATGGCGCTAAAAGATAAGGTCGCATCCTTGGGGCTGAGGCAACAGAACCCTGCGGGCGACCAACGTTCGGCAATGGTCACTGCAACTTCCTGACGACGGCCGCAGGAATCACTCCGAAGATCCAAACCGGAAGTGTAAATTTTCGTGTCGTCGAACATCCGAGATAATTTGGAAAAAAATACATTCCCACGTGTTTGATCATCGTTATGTTTTTACCAGCACATTATTCGGTGCAGTTGATTTCAAATTCTAATTTTCGTGTTTGGGAGAATCTCTCAAACGACACCCTCCGTGCCACGCATCTAGAATCTCGACAGTGCTCACGTGGAGGCGGCTCACCCGTCCGCTGTCCCCTCACCTCCGCTGGGAGACACGACGGCCGGAGGGAGGACATGAAGGAGGCACTCGACTTTTGGAGAATAATTCGCCGCAAAAGAGAAGAGCTCCCATCCGAAGCTCCACCGCCACTCCATGTAAATGCTCGCGGAGTGGGCGGGAGTGGTCGTCGGGTCGAGGGCGATTGAAAACTCCCAAGCGGTTGCCGTTCCCAGCGGTGTCCCTTGGGCCTTCGCCCCTCCGAGATTTGTTCAGTCGCCAGTCGAGTCATTACGGACGGGATCGACTCTCGATCGCCAAAAGAGCAATGTCGTCGACATTTCTCAAAGACGGAAACGCCACACAAACCAAGGAGTTCAGGACGAGTTCAGACTGTCACTAATTCTCTCAGTTTGGCAGGGGTTATAAAAAATCGTATTTGCATATATTTACCCCTAAATTTTATCATTTTTCACCGATCATTTAAATATTATCTCGTGTTCAGGACATTTAAGATGTTGCTTGGACCCTGAGAGAAAGGGTGTCCGTGTGGAGTGCTTAATTTCATGCACTCAGATCAGCAAAGGGCACGCCATCAACGGAGACGAATCAAAAGGAGGCAGAAGAGTGTCGAGGATCGAAACAAAATTTTCTCGAATGAGTCAAGTCGAGCATTCGAACGAGGAATTAAGTTTTCGTTCGCCCGATGGTCACTATTTGGGACCTCGATTCAAAACAAAATAGAATCGATCTTCGGCTCGCGGTCGGCACCATTTCGGGGACAACGAACGGTGGGCCGTCTTCAGGGGTTCTCTCGGCCTTCGCAACGACGGGATCTGCATCACGCAGGGGTGGTGGACCCCTGACCGCTCCTCGAAGCGAGGCGACGCGACGCCCGGTGGAGGAACCCATCGCTCGCCGCCAAACCGAGAAGGGGGAGAGTGCTCAAGACACGAATGAAACAAGTGGTCGCGGTGTGCAAGTTGATGGCACACGTGCGAAGTCAAAAGAGCAAAGCATTCTTCGGACAGCGGCGAATGCTTCGCAAATGGTGCAAAACAGAAATGCCGACGACAAACGTCTTCCGCCGTCCGTGTCCCTCGCAGAGTGAGTGCGGTGCGCGCACCGCGAGGGAGCGCCGATAAACGGAGGGGGCGTGCGTGCGTGCACCACTGGAGACGGACGGGGGTCGAGCCCACGTGAGCGGGGGCGACGAAGGGAGAGGCCCTCCCTCTAGGGCGGGCGAGCATCGCAAGGGGAGAGGGGTGCGGAAGGAGGAATCCCCCGTACGCAAAGGCGGGGGGGGCCGACAGGGTGGGGCGGGCACAAGGGGGGTGGATGGGTGTATGTGTGTGTGTGTGTATGTCGGTGCGCGCGCTCTCGAGTGAGATAGGGGGGCGCAGGAAGGGGGAGATAGGGGGGGGGGGTCCTCCGGATCGGCCGCCGCCGCGTCGGAGGCGAGTCGTGCCGCCGCTGTCGCGCGAGGCGGAGATTATCGCTGCGTCGTCGCTCCGTTGTCGTCGTCGTCCGCGTCCCTTTCCTCGGCGCGTGTCCGCGTCGCACGCACGCCCTCCTCGGCGGGGCGCCCTCAGGGGCGGAGAGCGAGGGGGGGCGGGGGGAGAGGGGTCACGTGCCGCTACGATCGCGTGGGTGACCTCGGGAGTGCGTGCGAGTGTGCGCGTGTGTCGGAGTTGGAAGAGGAGGAGGGGTGAGTGCGTGTGTGTGTGTGTGCGCCCGAGTGGGGGCAGGGGGGGTGGGTCGCCGCCACGGTGCGTGTGTGCAGGGGGTGGGTGCACGAGTGAAGGGGGTGCGATTGGGGCGCGCCCTCCTCGGCGGGGAGTGGCCGGCGGAGGGGTGGGGGCGTGGCGGCGGGGGTGAGGCGGGAGGGCGTGGCGGCCCATTCATCGAGCCACGCACGTGTCGTCGAGGGCGCACCACTGACGCACCCGACGACGGCGCCGCGGGATATCGCGACGGTGGCAACGACGAGAGGAGGACCGCGCGCACCACGGGGTGGTCCCCCGCACGGCCGACGCCCGGCAGCGAGGGGCTCGCCGCCCCGTGGGTGCGCAGTGGATATGAGTGAGTGAGCGAGCGGTGGTGCCGTCGGCGCGGGGAGGGCGCGCCATGGCGCCCACCACGTGCATCGCGGTGGCGGCGAGGGACGTCTAGGGCCGTTCCCGAAAAGGTCCGTGCACGAAACCCCCGCCCCTCCCTTCCCACCCGGCCCCCCCGGGGGACGCGCCGCCCCCACACCCTTCCGTCGAGTGAGGCCCGCCCGCGAGCATTGCGGGTGTCAATGTCAATGGGGTCACGTGTGCGAAGATAGTGGGCAGCACACCGGTGACTCCTTGCCACGCTACTCGCTCCGCTCTCAGTTCGAATCCAGCGGGCGACACTCGCACGCGCACCTTTCGACAATGTTCGGCGTCCATTTGCGACCGCCCCACAGCCGTACCTCCCAGATGGCGCCGCCTTTCGTAAACCCTGGGTTCACCTCCGACTCCCTCCATCTCTTCCTCCCTCTTTCTCCCTGCATCCCTTTCTCATTCTATATTTATCTCCTTCTTCATCTTTCTACCTCTTCTTCTTCCTCCATCTTTCTCCCTCCTTCCCTTCCTCTTCATCCGTCCGTATCTTGCTCCCTCCGTATCTTCCTCCTTCTTCATCTCTCTCCCTCTTTCTCTTTCTTTCTCTTTCCCTTCCTCCCCAATCTCTTCATCCCTCATTATTTTCCTCTTTCTGTTCCATCCTATTTCTCTCCCTCCCTCTATGTTTCGTGGGTTAAATGGAAGAAGGGACAATTAGGTCTCAATTTCGCCCAAATAAAGTCCTTTATCTATCTATGTCTTCCTTTCACTATAGCTTCATGCCTCATTCTTTTCTTCTTTCTCTTCCTCCTTCCTTCCTCTTTTTCATCCTCCCTCTATCCTATCCTCCTTCTTTCGCTTGCTCCCTCTTTCTCCCACTACTCTTCCTATTCCTCCCTCGTATCTCGCTTATTCCCGAAAGACTCGAACTCTCCCCGAGCACAAATAGGCGCTCCGGCTGGCGGCAGAATAATTACCGACGAACGAGTGAGACAAGATAGCCATTAGTCGCTATTAGAACGCCATGGAAATATTATACACACCGATTATTTCCTGCGCACCACTCATCGTGTGGCGACCTAGGTTAACCTGACAAGTGTCGTTTTCCATTGATATTCCGAAGTATTGGCGAACTTTGGCTAGGAGGAAGGATAGTAGAGCCCGCGGAAGACAGAGAGAGGCATTGGGTGACCGACAGGGTTCCCCGTGGACTGTGCGGGATGCAATGGTGGAGGGGGACAGCTCCACGAGGACACGCCGCCTCCCAAGCGGCAGGACGCGCGTGCCATCGCCGCTCACCATCCCTCCGATCAATTTGGGTCTAATCACCGTCCCTCTTCCACTTTGGTGAAGTGAGCGGCATTTATATGTGCTAGAGAAAGGAACATTAACCAGCAGAGGCAAATGCCGAACTAGTCTAATGTTTGAGGACCAGATTGGGCGGTGCATCCACGGCCAAACCTTCTCTTTGGCCGTAGCACACGCCTCCTCAGTTGGCTGCCGTAATTTCCCGCGTGGGAATCATGTATCGCTGGAGGAGCAGACCCCACGGCAAAAAGAGGGGCGAAAGAGACCCACCGGGCAGACTTCCACGGGGGGGGGGGGTGCTCGCCTCCAGGCGCTCTCGAAAGAGGGAGTGCTGAGCACAGGAATCGGGTCTTCTCTCGATGGCGCATCGGCCCTCCAATGGACTCCTCACGTCACCACGACCCCCAGAGGGCCCCCCAAAGGGTCAGACATGCCCCAGGCGGCCAAGGGCGCCCTCCCTCGTGCCCGAATTCCAACAGTCGCTTTAAGACGGGAGGTGTCCGCGGAGGCGGCATATACGCTCCAGCCAACTCCTCGGGGCGCCGACGACGGGGAGTTGGCCCAGACCACTCGCTGGAGAGCCCGCGAGTGAACACTTCGCCCGATCACTCGTCTTTGACCGCTGGGGCCCAAGGGTCGGTCGCGTGACGCCCACACCTCGCATTCGAGACACGGAAAAGACCGCGCCACGAGGGAGCGCATCCCACCGCGGGCTTCTGAAGGAGCCAACGACCCGGCTGAGGTACCCATGGTACTGGGGTGGGGCGAGGACGGCTGCATCCGAGGCGGAAACCGGATATTATCTGATTCGGATAGGTTCTGGATTGCGGACTACTCATCTCGACCGAGAGGGACGACCCTTTCGAATCGCAAATGTGCTCTCGGGGCCCCACCGCGACCACTTTAAGAGGCACCCATCTCCTCCTTAGGAGGTTGAGGGCAGAAGGGGTCCGCGCCCCCCTCTGCCATCGGCGGCGTCGCCGGGCGTACGGCTTCCGCTGTCCCCTCACGGATATCGATTTCCAATTAACCCGCCTCCTTCCTCAGCGAAGCGCCCGACCCCCTCCGCCCGCGGACACGTGACTCGGCCGCTTTGTCCGTCTTCATCCATCCCCTTTGATTTCTTTTCGGGGCTTTTTTCGCCGATATACCAATGTGCATTGTGCAAATAACACAAGTCTTTGAAAAATGTCACAGGTTTAATGCCCAATAGCGCTCCTTCTCCATTGGCCTAACGAGTCTTACAATCGGATAGAGTAGTCCCCAGCTCGGTCCTCTCTCATCGCCGCGTACTATATATCTTTAACGGAAGACGAGCCTTGGAAAGGATGGTGTGTGTGTGCCCCCCCCCCCGTCTTCCCTTACCCAAGGGAAGGGGAGGCAGGGGTGAGCATCACCCCCCGCCGGAATCGGAATTGTTTGAAATCGACGACACAACCCCTTGACTAGCGATTGCGCGCTCGTTTTCAGAGATGAAAACACCGAATTGCTATTCGAAGGGAGGAATTCGATGCGAGTCGAGGGAGGCCGCCCCCCCCCCTGGAGGCGAGATTGGGCGAAAAAGCGCATGTGGCGCTTCGAAAATGAGCCTCATCCAAGCAGTGGGAGATAAACACGTGGCGCTTCTGCTTGGCTACCACATTCTCATACCGTCATTTCTTTTTGAGTCACTCGGGTGAATCCGTTCGTGAAATACCTCGCATATTTCATGCTTAATTCTACCTTCATATAGTATGTGTTAATTGGCTAATCTTCAAACTAACACAACTTTGTTCAGATATCTCATCGACGGGGCTCAAAATTTTCCAACAATAAAGTACCGATTAGTCGTATAATGCGATAAATTATCCGTTCAATCCACGAAAATTACTATTTATAAAGCGTGCATTAAAAAATGGTACATTTTTGCCCCGTCCGGATTTCTACAGTGAAATTTGAGTGGTTATTTTCTGTTATCGAATGTGAAGAGGACGCGAGTCTAAAAATTAAGCTTGATATTTCAACATTTTTTAAAAAATACAATAATATACTGTATTTTTTCATTTTTGCAAGGAAAATTATACAGGAAATTTCTGGCAAGGAAATTTCTTCGAGATATTTTAGTACACTTTAAGTGATACCGGACAAGTAACTGGTTAATAAGAACTCTCTTATCATGAATAAGAGGCGCAGTTTCGTATCACTACGTATTTTTTAAAGGTGTATGCGATTTCTCAATCGTTACCACGAAGCGAATTTCTTCGAAGGTAATTTCGGTGGTCGTTGTCGGATTTCGGCCGTAGTCGATGGGAACCTGCCGAAGGCGTCCGTTTGAGAGGCGGAAGAAGTGGACGCGCGCCCTGATAGGCGTGGATTAGGTGGGGGTCAGCGACCACACTGGCGTGGGTCGGCCTCAGCCAGGGTCAACGTGGTCACTAGCCCTCGGGGAGAAGAGCCCTTTGCCGCTAACAGTCCACGCCCACGCCAGTGTTTGTGCGCGGGCGGGGAGGGATGGTGCGAGGGCGGGGAGTGGTGGTGCGTGGGCGTGGAGGGATGGTGCGTGGGCGTGGAGGGATGATGCGTGGGCGTGAAGGTTGGGAATATGCGGACCTACATTTCATTCAATCCGACCCCAGTGGGGCAGCCATTGGCTGATGAGGTCACGTTAAGAACACTATTAAGGTTGAGGCGCTTAGTGTTTTGGATCTCCGAACTGCTGTCATTAATTTCGTCTCCTCTGGTCAATCAAATATTGGACAAGCAAGGACTTCGCCTGCTTTCCATTTGAATCAATAATTAGAATACACCTGAGCTTCTTTGAGCATCGAATGTGCATTCCACACTTCTGTCTTACATTTGGAATATTTTTGAGACGCTTGTTTTCGGTTTTAAGTGCAATTTCCCTTTCCACCAACACATTTCCAATTTTTCTCCTTCGATCAACGTATACTTTATTTAAACGAAATATGAAAATGTCCATATCGCCAAGCATGTTGAGAATTTTGTTTTCGTCCTCCCTGCAAGAGTAATTTCGCTCTTCCCACTTTCCTGATATTCCTAGAGGGGTAAAACTCCATTTCTCTGTTTGCCTTGTTTGACCATTTGTCTCTGTCCGTTTTCCAGATTTTTTACAAAACAATCGCCCAAATATGGCACTGAAACAGTCAAAAATCACAAACAATCACCAAAAACCGTCTTGAATTGAATTTAACCGAGTAATTTCTTAAATTCAGCATGGAGGTTTTACTACTATGGCCATATATGGATGCATTTATTGCAAATATGTTTACCTTGGTTAGACTGAGTGAAGGGTAAGCAGGTACCAGCAGGGGCCTAAAGTGGTTCACAACCCTTGTGAGCCCGCAACCTGGTAAATTCATTTTCATAAGAAAATACATCGATTACAAGCACATATACTCGGTCACAAGTGATCACAAAGGGACAAGACAATGTTTCACAGGAATATAAATATGTACTATGTGTGTGTACTAAATACTCGTAAAATATGCATGTTAGTAGATATACAGGTTACAGATATACAGTATATACATAGTATATGTAAACCATAAACACGGTAACCAACTCGGTCAGTTTTGTAGGTAATGGTAGAGTTCACCCAGTACTAAGCCCTATACGGCGTATTAAATTCACAAATCAGGGTAGGGGGGGTAGTTCCTTTCCCTGTACCACCAATGGTCTCCCAGGAAGATCTGTTACCCGAAAAATTACTCAGCTTAGGAAAATCAGAGTACATACATGTTAAAAAAACCATAAACACAGTAATCAACCCGAAGGTCGGTTTAGTAGGTGATGGTAGAGTTCACCCATGTACCAAACCCGACGGCGTGTGAATTCTCACATCAGGGTAGGGGGGCCAGTTCCTTTCCCTGTGCCGGTTATGGTTTCCCAGGAAGATCTGGTATCCGAAAATTCAACTAGCTTGGGTGGAGCTGCAGGTGCCCAAAGTGCCTTGCCCGGGAATCGAACCCGTGACCCTCTGGTCAGCAGTCCAACGCTCTACCCGCTAGACCACCGCGACCCACATACATATTATACGAGCGTAAATATCCACTATGTATGTATGTCCATTTTACTGTATGCAAACGTTAACTAAGAAAATATAGCTTTACATTTTACAGGATGCAATGATAAAAAATTACGTCTGTTTTCCTTTCTGTTCATTCCACTTGTGCTATCCTTCTCTACACCCACATTTCAAAAGCCTCCAATCTACGTCTATCACTTTATTTTAACCTCCATGTTTCTGCGCCGTACAAAACAGCAACACACATTTAAGAAACCTTTAAAAACGTCCAAATCTATTTTCTCTATTTGTGAACTTAATACTGCCTTTACTCCTCTTCCTAACATTCCGACTCTCCATCCACCATTCGCACGTGAGCAGTCTGAGACATTCAAAGGTTACGGATACGACTCCTATCCCTTCAATCTATTCCTATTTTCAGCAATACAATCTAACCAATTCACGAGCCTCTCCACGAATTCTGCAAAATCCTAATTGATATCTGTGTTCCTCCATAATCCTTGCTGGCCCCGGTGGCAGCGGGCTAACGTCCTCGTCTGACAACCCAGAGGTCGCGGGTTCGATTCCCGCCTAAGTGGATTTTCCTCCTCTCCTCTTTGATGTATATAATTTTCTTCGATGTCGTGTCTAAGTGCCAAGTGGAAGAAGGGACTATCAGTCTCAATCTCGCCCAATCAAGTCCATAAATAAAATAACTAAAATAACAGATTAGTAAAATAAAATATTTGCTGCTATTATACGTATATATTTATATATACATATCTATAATATATACATGTATAGATATAAATTTGGCATCACGCTTGCCCCTCCCCTTTCTGGACCCAAACTGATCATTAGCCTAAGCAATCATTTGCCTTCCTCAATCATCGTATTAATGACCCTCGGATATTACGCCTTCGGCTTCGTGAAAAATCAAACATTGTTCTATCGTCCTCACATATGGTTGCCTTTCCTATTTTTTGATGGAGAATGACACTGATCTAACGAAATCTTCCGGCAAAATTCTTTCCTTAATAATGCTATGAAATAACCAAACAAAACTCTTGCTTCCACGTTTTCCTTCACCCTTAAATAATTCTGAGGTATGTAATCTACCTCCATTGCCATTAATCGATTTCAATTCCCTTGGTCATTATTCTATTTCACAATTAGGTGTGCCTAAGCTAATCCCACCTACGATATATTCTCTTTGTCTAAACTTCGTGGCCAAATATCTTCATCTTATAGATCTGTATGCATTCTTTCCACCTTTCTTGAATATCTCCTGGTTCAAAAGTAATTTTTTCTGGCGCATGGTGTGCATGGATTTTTCTTTCCTACTCGTCAAAAAGCACGCCCGATTAAAGTGCACCCGCTTCACCTCTCAAACTTAAACTCCCCATATTCTCGCACTGCGTCTTCCACCAACCTTATTTCCCTCCTTAGTCTACAGTTTATTACTTTAAAATCGCTTGTGCATAATTCTGTGTTGGCACACTTTCATTTAATTCTTTCGTTTCACCGCGCAATCCACGGATTCCTTGTCCTTTTCAGATTAACAGTTCCTATAGTTTCTTTTGCGGGTGTCGAAATCCCTCTTTTGATATATTCACATTTTTTCTCGATAGTATCCAGCTCCGTTTCCTCAATCATGATTTTCTCTCCAGCCTGCTGATACTCCTTATTTGTCAATCTAGTTAATGCTTCTACATTTCATTTCCTAAACGGCCTCCCCAGCTTTTTCTTTTTGAATGGGAAGTTACACTTTCTGGATTTCAAGAAAACCTTCGGTTAAGTCCCGCACAATAAATTGTTACACAAACGTAAACACTATAGTATCAATGAGAAACCGATGTATTTCATTAGCGACTTCTTGTAATATCGCAAAAAATAGTGGTCATTGATGGGTTGTGCTCAGCGGATAGAGATGTAATATCGGGCGTCCCCCAGGGAAGTGTAATATGGCCACTTCTATTCTTAAGATGCATTAATGACTCAACGTCATATGTTAGTAGCAACATCATATTATTTACGGAATACACGGTGGTATGCAGGGAAATAAGGATCCCAGCAGATTGCGAGCTACTCTATAGAGAGACAAAATCGGGTTGGTGTAAGGAATGGGGATTAGCACTTAACATAAGCAAATGCCCAGTTTTGTAATTATAGGCCAAAGAAAGTTATCAGCTGGACATAAATTATCAATTAGAGGGTCCAGTGCTAGTGCTAAGACAGATCAAGTTAAATATTTGGGGGTGAATATAACAGCACGACTTTCACGGGAAGCACATATCAGGAGAATATAGTATGCGGATCCGCTTTAAAGAAAGTCGGCTTCATTAAACGGGTAGTGGGGAAATTGAATGAGAAAGTTAAAGAGAGGTGCTATTTCACTCTAGTTAGGCCACGTTTGGAATGCGCCGCAAGTATTTGGGATCCTTGGGAAAAAGGATTACTAAGAGGATTAAATTAAGTCCAGGGAAAATCCGTCAAATTCGCCAAAAATGTTTACGACAATAATACGAGCGTGGGAGGTCTTTTAGAGGAATTTGGCTGGGAGCCGCTTGAAATGCGAAGAGAACTAGCGAGACTTGGACTTTTAGGCTAGGTCCAGAACACGCGAGTTTAATAATTAAACAAAATAACAATTTCAATGGCCTCTCACCATTGGTGATGAATAACCCCCGTCTCCTACAGAACTCCTTCTCCCCTCGCTCATTCTTTGTAGGCCCCAACCTCACTATCATCTCTTCCTTCTCCCAATACCGAGTTCCTGTAGCCATTACTATTAAATGTTAAATTTCGGGAACACCCGCAATTATTTCCTTTAACTGATGGAATAATCTTCACCGATGTGGCTTTGTCAAGCTTGGCGTCTCATTTGATGCGAACGAAATGAGCTCTAAATACATGCACACAAATGGGTCGCACACAAAAGGCCAAATTACTCACTCTTGAGATAATCGGTGACCCTTCATTAGTATGAGTGGAGTTATTTCAACCGCCGTCGGTAACTCCTAATACTCACTTCACTGATGAACTTGATTAGAGACACCGAAATATCCAAAAATTAATAAATATTTTCTGTGCGTTTATTTTTTTATATGCATCTAAAATCAAACGCACAGCACCGCCATTATTTTAGATAGAGATTTAAAAACATCTACAAAATACCCCAAGCCGTCGCAAGGACGGATTGCATGGGGTGCTAGGTAACATAACAACGCTTAATTGTTGTCTTGAGCATACCTACAATATTTAGCCGATTTTTTATATTCACAAAATTTTTACCATTGCATCTGACATTCCCTCACAAATGTTCGTGAAAAAGTTATTTTGGACCTCACTCAGTTTAATAGATACAGCACACATGCGTAACCAAAGTATTATCTAATTTAATTTTTTATGTAATAGTGATAAAACGAATTCTTTATCTATCTTGATATTTGAAAATATTTTGATCATTTGTAATAGTTTGAAAACTCGACGTAGCTATTGAATGTCAATTATTAAAATATGTAATTAGTATTGAGGAAATGAGATACCAAGATCTCATCTCTTCCCATAATATAATTTAATGTCTGAGGATTAGAGAATTAAATATGATTTTTATAGGCATTTCTTTCCTCTAGGTAACAGATTGTAGTTCCATAGGTACAAGCCTACGACTGAGTGGTCGCGCCTTTCTCCCCCCCCCCGCTCTGCTTCCCAGTTCATACATTTCATTGCAGTGGGCTGTTGAGAATTGTAAAACGTGTTTAAAAAATAATATGCGACCATTTTTTTTTAGAAAAATAAGTCCTCGCAATGCCTAAAACAAAGATTTTTAAACGAGAATATTATGCGTCTCGAATGTTTGAACAGTTCAAAATCCCTCTTGAAGAAAATTCCATGTCAAATACACGCATGTTTTGATTCCAGCGTGTCTTTCCGTGAACTCCGCTTTCAGAGACATCACTCCCGGTATTCTTCCGTACCTAGTGTGATACACGGATGGCTGGCTTTTTTTGCGCATTTTTTATTTTAATAGCTATTTCTTTACCGATACTTGAGTTTCACAAATGGTGAATGGCTGAACGTGGCCGGCCAATTAATTGCCTCTTCACCGACGAGAGAGAATCAGGAAAAACTAACAACTGCGTATATCATAGGAACTTATTGCAACGTTTGAGCGAAGAAATCAAGAAAAAGCGGCTGCATTTGGCAAAGAAGAATGTGTTGTTTCATCAAGACAATGAACCAGCTCACAAATCCATTATTGCAATGGCCAAAACTCATGAATTAAAGTTGGAATTGCTACCTCATTCACCCTATTCGTCAGATTTAGCCCCCTCAGATTATTTTATGTTCACAAACTTGAAAAAATGACTCGGTAGTCAAAGGTTATTCAACCATGAAGAAGTGATGTGGGGAGTTAATGGCTATTTTGAGGAGCACGATGGTTCTTTTATAAAAATGGTATCGAACTTATTGAATATCGCTGGGACAAGTATATAGAGTTGACAGGAGATTATTTTGAAACATAAATACATTTTTTTCCAAAATTGTTGTGTTTTCCTTGTTGGGGACGGGTACTTCTGGGACCACCCTCGTATGTCTTTGACCGCAGCCGTCAATCGTGGGTCCAGTCTCCACTGTCACATGCTAAATCCACTTCCCAGCCGTCTCCAATCAACCTCTCTGCCTCCGGACACTCACACTATACTATAACCGCAATAAATATCCAGCACCGAGGTTCTTCTGAATTTCTATCTCCACATCCTAACTCTCTAGTCTTTCTCCTTTCATGATAAACACTGACTGATGGCTGGGCGATGGGAAGTGGAGTCAGCCCCTCATACGCACAACCTCCTCGAGGTCAATTTCCTCCCTTGTTTCCTCTCCCTGCAATCTCTTTTCAGATATCTATAAAATATATATATATATATATATATAAAGACGATGTGGAAGTACTCACGAGAGCAATATAACATTTGGCCGGGAACAAAAGAACACAGATTTCCGCCCTCATAGCTTTCTCTTCTTTCTCCGTCATCTTCAACATCTAGTCCTCAGAAATCACTTTCCTCGACGTCAATTACATCATTTCAGCAATCAAACATTCCCCACCTCCGTCCACATTAAAGTCACTGACAAACAATAACACCTTCACTCCACACCCACTGTCCACCATCGCACACCAACACTCTCCCTCCGACATCCAGTCTCCTCCCGCGCTCACCGAATCCCTAATGATCTAAACTCCCTTGACAATTGTTTTGAAATGGAAGAAGTAACTTAGCAATTCCACGCGAACCTTATTAAAATACGACCGAGCGGACGGAGCAGCGTCCGAGCCGGAGACCTCCCTCTCGGGCCCTCGCTCTCTTCTCCACGGCCCGATTCCGGGCCCTCTGAGAGAGGAGGGTCGGGAGACGCAGTGCGAGCGAGGATATCGAGAGATAAGAGCGTAAGGGTGAAAAGGTTGTTTCTTACAGAAAAATGAGAGGGCCGTCAAGAAGGTAGTAGGACGGAGGCGCGGGGAACATTGAGAGAGAAAAGACTCGAGAGAGAGAGATGGAGAGAATGCGCGGAGGATCCCACATGGTTAAGCTACTAGTCCTGCACATTAGGGCGCACAAATAGTCTGGAAAATCAGGACATTGATTGCGAGATGGGAAACGATAAAAAGGAATTCAAATGAAATAAGGCCGTGGGGATAAATAACATCCCCTCAAAACGACTGCGGTGTTAAGTAAAAAGTTCAAGGAATAGTTAAGTAAGTTTGATTTCGAAGGCGACACTTGGGATCATGAATACCCCTATGATGTCCTTAAGATCATAGTACCCCGCATGCGAGGGCTTTAAAACAATACGCATGAGTTTGCAGTCTGCTAAGGAAGTACTTGGGTCATCGACACAAATATGGAGGGAAGGGTATATTATCATTTGGGGGATTATCGATTTGGGTTCAGGAAGAAGAGAGATACGCGTGATGACATCGCTTAGATCACCTAAACAAATAAATATTTAATGCAACCAAGACGTATGCTTCGCGAATTTCAACAAGGCGTTCGGCAGAGTTGATTCGGGTGAATTTATCGACATTTTCCAGACGATGGAGGTGACATATGCGAAAAAAAAAGAAAAACATGTGCGAAAACTTGGGAAGAGCTTGACGTTGGAATGAAAAGGGCGGTGATATGTTGATATTATTTAGAATTGCGGATGATCAAGTTTTAGTTGGCCAGTCGCCAGTCAAAAGTAATCGCTTCTGTATGTTTCATGTTTACGTGGCCAACTCTTTTCGGCCATAGCGATAACGCCCTTGTACGTTACAACATATACTATATATTACACCTTTTTATTTCCATAATAGGCTCTGTTCAATAATTATTTTTGATCAGTACCCTACCTGTGTTAAAGCAGATTTTAGGTTGTAAGAGCTTTGAGGTCACTATTTCCGTTAGCGGTGTTTCCATTCAAAATCTCTTCTAGTGACTTTGTCGTTGGTACATCAAGAATGCATATCTCTATTCCATGTAACTAAATAACGCACAGTTTTTGGTCATAGCTTTAAAGAGTTATTCTAACTGGCTTTATCTTTATGGCCTGTTTTAAATCTTTATATGCTCCTTTTAATGCTTTATATGCTATGTGAAGGATGATTAAAATGTCCACTGATTATCTAACTGTGATCATTGTTTTCAACAACATTGATTTAGATATGCATTGGGAGGCCTACGATAATCAAAACCTTAATTTCTTTTTAAAGAGAGTATTTTGATTGAACAGTAAATATTTCATATTTACTCATGTAATCTGATTTCGTCTCCTTTCCCGGCAAAACGCGTCACTAACCAATTGCCGACGGAAGCAGGGGTAAAATATAAGGTGTAAGGATAATCCCCTCTTTCAGGATAATCGCGCGGAGGACGTAGTTACAGGCGTAAATTGATTCGCTCATGCATTGCACTTGCGCCACGAATCAATTAACTTCCCATCATTGAGAGGCTTTCTTCTGGGAAAGTGGGCTAGTGATTCACCAGACTTATTGGCTAGGATCACGATGGACCGACGGGAGAGTAAAATAATTGTCGCAGCAGAAGATTCGCCTTAAACCAAATATTTCGGTTGGATTCGGACCTAGATACGTGTTCATAATTTGTAATTTTCGAGATCTCACTGCATGGAAACGTTTACTACTGTCCACTATAGTAGCTCAGAAATTAGGTACAATAACCCCCGAACAGTTTTGGGAAAAATGTTTAATGCAGAAACTGGAGAATGGGATCAGGATGGGAAGAACCCGCATCTGATGCCATTGTCAAAACAGGAGAATATTTTATCAAAGTCATGCTGTCCCTCAGGTTCCGATTCCACGTCATATAAGGGCACCCCAAGGAGCAGAATACTAGTTGCATGAGTTCTCTTATTTTTTCCTCTTCTCTTTAGATGGTACCATCAAAGCCGTCGCAATACCGTGTGGCAGGGGGTGATCACACACAAGACAAATTATGGCATAATACTTTTAGATCGCGAGGGCGCGGGCGCGATCGTGAAAACGTTCGTGAAAAAAATTGCATCTTAAATGTATCCGTTCTACACATAATCCCTCGAATTTTATTGTATGTTCTCTACTATCGTAGTAAGTTGGGGCTAATAAAACATTATTCACATCATCGCTAAGGGACCTCCTCCCAATTTATGCAAGAAATTTAAATCTGTAATTTAAACTTCGTACCGTGAGAATGCCTCAGCCTAGACCATCCAATAACTTTGATGCAATACTCAGTTTGTCATAATAGCGTTTCACAAATCTGTCTCCTCTACTCTAAACGCTATCCAATTCGACGATAAATTCAATTTGATTATCATCCCATATTCCATTAGAATACTCTAAATGAGGCCTAACTAGCAAAAAATGACAATGCTCTTCAATTTTCTCGTAGTATCTTCCAATATTCTTCTAATAAACCCTTCTTTTTTCTTGCTTGTCCATATATTTTCCGTATATGTTTTGCCCAAGACTGGTCGTGATTAAGGGAAACGGTACAATTTCTATTTTAGTATTCCTGGTAAAGTAGGCGTTCGGGAGGGAATTGTTCTTATTTCACAAATTATTCACCACACACTTTTTTAATTTCAATTCTGATTGCCAAGTGCCGCACCAACGTTATACAGCATTAAGACCATCTGATGATGATAACATATCTCACGAATGCGATATCTTTGTGCACCACTGCATCGTCGCCAAATAAGCGCATCTGACTATCATCGACCGCGGAGTTAATGTCGTTAACGTAAAGAAGGAATAAAGAAGGTCCGATAACACTTCCCTGGGGAACACCTGAAGTGACTTCATCTGCATTAGAGCTAACTACTACGCTATGACTATCCTTACGTGCGTAACTCTCTATGACTATTATGTACGTGGCCATTCAATGAGTATTTAATCAAACCACGGATATTTTTATCTATTTCATAGGCTTCTAGCTTTTCGAGTAGTTTACTGTGGTTTTACTTTGTCGAAAGTCCTTTTAATATAGAAAAACCGCATCAAATGGAACAGTTCTCTCTCACAAACAAAGATATCATGAAAAAAGCGCAAGTTGAGTCTCGCAGGATCAACCCTTTCGGAAACCGTGCTGGTTTTTCATCAATGGATATCCAGGTGTCTCATTATCCAACTAACAATTATTTGTTCTTTGACCTTAGATGGTATGCATGTGAGAAAAATAGGTCTATAATTGCTCGGTTTCTCCTTATCTCTGCTTTTAAATATAGGTATTTCATTAGCCTTATTTCAGTCACCGGGGCCCTATTAAGGAACTTCTTGAATATAATTTCTAGATACGGCGCAATTACCGAAACTAATTCCTTAAATGTGCTAGCGGAAAATTTATTTTCGGGCACAGAGGATTTGTTAAAGTTAAGGTTTTTCGACAAAATTTCTATTCCACTATGTGAAATTTCAATTTGGGGCATTAGTTGGCGAAAATGATTTGGTAAGCTATCGAGGACATAAAGTGAGACGTTGTTGAACACGCTTTGCAAGAAGGATTTGAATGTTAGCCTTTTCCAAGCTGCTTGTTTCTCTTTCGAATTTATCATTTTTTAGTGAATTAACAGTTGACTTATTCCCCTGAACCTCTCTGACATACGACCAAAATGATTTTGGATTCTCGTTTCAAATTTTCAAATAATCTTTTCATTTTTAGTTCGTATAACGCTTTCCGAAATTCCTTCTTAGCATTCGCCCTAGATATTTTCTCTCATTAATATCTTAGGTTATCACATTCTGTTTTTCAATAGAGGTTTCGTCCCTTATACGTTTCATCATGGCATGACACAAGTCTTTGACGTTTTAGCGACTATACAGCTTCCGCGTTGTACCATCTAGGTTCCGTGTTATCTTTTATACATTTCCTAGGAATGAGCCTATTGACTGCTGAGCACGTAGTGCCATGGGATTTATTTCTTGTGAGTGACAGCGATCTGATTGAGGAATTTTTGGAAACAAATTGTGTTCATGTCCGTAATTATACGGATGTTTCAGCGCTCGTTGGATGGCAAAGCACCCGCCTTTGTGGACTCTTAGCTTAGTACACGGGAATCTGCGTCGGAGTCCCGGGGTTCGGAGAGTCCTTGCTTTATATCATTAAAATAGCCAGCCCCTTTTGGTCACCTGATTTTTATAATTTTGTTAACAGTACTTTCAATATCACATATTCCACTCCGCCATTATAATCCACGGAAATTTATTCCCAATACTGCCAATAAAATAGGATAATGGAAGTTGAGATTGGTGCATTAGAATGACCCCTGACGTAGGTTTGGCTTGAAACGCAACCTTAATGCAACTATCCGAATCATCTCTCATCTACATCTGCATCAACACAATACCCCGAAAGCCGTCACCATACCGTGTGGTGGGGGGTTTTAGGTCACCAAGCCATGCATGCACAATCCCAATCAAGTCACCTCTGCACAAATATTAGTTTGATCATGCATTCGAAAAATTTTAATCACACGTAAGAAAGTATTTACAAGCAAAATATTCAATAAAAGGATACGCATATTCAAATCATGCGATAGAACTGTTTAAAATATGGGTTTATTAAATCTAAAATTAACATCGGATATAGACAAAATAGATAACCTGCCAATGCTAACAATTTCCAGCCTGCCAATTCTTATTATATCTTACGCGATTGCTGTCATATATATTTTGAAACTAATGGCACGAGGAAAAAACGACATTTTAAATGTATCTGTTCTACAGTCTCCCTAATTTTACTTATTGATCTGCTCTGATCCACCTGAGTAAGTCGGGGCCTGTCATATGTCTCTAACATCCTAGGATAGATAACATACCTCAAATGTACGCAGTGAATTTAACCTGTATTTAAACATATGGTCAACTGTTGGCTCCTATCCCAATTCATCCAATAGTGCCGTGGCTTTGCTACCTTGTTCATTAAACAACTTTTCATAAACATAGCTGATCTACGTTGCACTCGATTTGGTCCCGAAAATAAGTCTACCTCGTGAGGATCCAATACACCCGCAGCATACTCTAGGTGGGACCTAACTAACGTAAAATAACAGAGCACTTCTACTATTTCCTAAGTATCCTGTTTATGAATCCTTAATTTTTATTTGATATTCCGCAAGTTTCACCAATATATTTTCCCTACTGCATTGTTATTGTCACACCCAAGTATTTTACCGATCCCAAGTGTGTTATGTTGGTTCCCTGTATAATGTGTTTTTGGGCTAAATACTCTTCCCAAAATAAATTTATGAAAACCATTTTATTTTTTCAAATTTAATGCTAGCTCCCATGTCTCGCACCCATTTTGGATTGCATCTAGACCGTTAGTAAATGATACTCTATCTTAATAGATGGATATTTTCCTATATATCACTGCATCATCAACAAATACACGAAGTTTACTGGAAACATGACACCCGATGTTATTTAAGTATAAAAGGAACAATATTGGACCGATAACGCTTCCTTGTGGGACACACGATGTGACGCACATAGTGTCGGATAATACTCTCTATAGCGTATTACGACCCATTGTTCACGGTCTGTCAAGAATTGTATTGATGTCCTGCTTTGTATTGCTTGCCCTGCTTTGATTGTTTTCAGGCTTCTCCTTCCATCCCTCGTCTTTCTCTGTAGGGGATGACTCCGCTGCCTACCTTCAGCGGTGTGTAGCATTTCCTATGTGTGTACTTGCGGGCGGAGAGCATGAATTGCAAGTCCGTGTATTGCTGTAATTTCTATTTCTTACTTTGCAGTACTACTTGACTTGTCTTGTTTTGGTGGAGGCATGTCGTAGCTGTGGTTCTTTTTCATCCCCTTTTTTGGCATAACAAATAGCTAATTTATTGGGTGGATTAACCCTTGTTTTCAATTGCTTGTTCCTCTAGCATGAATAGAATTTTGCACGTTATTTCATAGTTTTTAAACGAATATTTTTCCCTTCCTCTTCCATATTCTCCCTTATCGCATACCCTCCCCACCTGGTGCTCGCACCCCCTGCTACTCCCCTTTTTGGTGGTTCACGGGGTATTCATGTCGATGTTGAATTGATTAATACAGTCTATTAAACATTTTGAGTCTCGTGACTTCCCAACCTTTGGAGAAGCTTCCTATGAGGGATTTTGTCGAATGCCTTTTTAAAATCTTATCATCAACCTTAACACTATTTTCTCTCGATTCTTCAAAGAATTCCCGACGGTCGGCGCTAATGGCACAATCAAAGCCACTCAAGTTTAAAAGTTCATTATTCCTGATTTGTAAAAATCACCTGATCGGAAAAGTTTGTACTGCTTGTAATCTTCTAGTATTTATTTAGCGTGCATTGGCCCGGGCGCCAAAGACGTTGCCTCGGGGGGGGGGGGTCGAGGCTCGCGAATCAATACCCGAGGGGGGAGGGCCCAGCAACCACAGGAAACCCCGCACCACGGGTGCCGTGCCGAGTATTCGAGGAGCAACCGAGTGCTGTCGTCAGAGGGCTCGGCGCCAGCTGACGGAGTGGAAAGGACACTCCCGAACCATCCTCGGGATACCCCTATGTGTGTGCCAATCGATGGCGCACGGGGGGGGGGGCGCTCCCTCAGGTGACGGTACGCCATCCGAGGAGGGAGGCAATTCCAGTCCCGAATTCGCCGAGCAGACGACGACATAAGGACACAGGCTGGCACCAGAACCACATCCCCACACCCCAAACTCGAAATTCAATTTTTGAGGAGGGAAGCGAATCCAATGTGAGCAGAGAGAGGTCGCGTGGCAGCCCCTCCACCAGGGGTCCCTTCCCCCTTTATCGCTCCTCCTCGAAATCGTGGATGTTTCGTCACGAGAGCACCGACTGACAAATCGTCGTGCTCCCGTTTGGTGCGCGGCCATTTCGATCGCTCGAGATTTCATCACACCATTTCATGAAGGAAGGTGAAATGAATCGGCGAGACAAGGGGATACAAGGGGCAATGCTTTAAGAATAATCTCCAGGGAAAAGACTGAAGAAAGGACATAGATGACAAAGCATTACCCTACATCAGTGAACCTCAAAAAAAGGGCCTAATAAGACCTGCCAACAACGAAAAAATCGTCAGATATTACGTCTGTCAGTCTATGAAACAAACGGAATGGAAATCCTTCCGAAAATCCTGGAATTTCGTCGAGACAAACGACGATCCAAGCGCGAAGAGGCGAAGCGAAACAAAATACCTCGCGAGTGAATGAGGAATGTTCCGAGTCAATAATCGCGCGTGGTGCGGAAGCAGGCAGAGAGGGGCGAGTGGTGGATTTTGTGATGCAGCGATGCAGGGGCAGGCGGTGCGACCGGAGTGGGCTCGCTTATGTTCTCGTCGATGCCGACACAATCTAGGGAAATGTCCAAGGCGATCATCGGAGACAAATCGAGAACCCTAGCGAAATGAAGGCGCCTAGGATGTAAGGGCATTGAAAATTGCTGCGCTCCTCCCGATTCAACGGACGCCCTGAAGTCGCTGCCGAGGTGCTTCCTGACGCTGCATTGTGTGCATCGTGAGAAGGGAACCGTCCCTCACGTAGGGGCGAGGCGCCCAAGGAGAGACGCCGGCAGTGGTGCCCTGCGGCGAGAGCGGGCGATGCACACCACCGAATGCACGATGCGACCCTTCCGTGCATATTGGCATGGGGGCATTTCTGGGGCTCCACGCAGGGAGCGAATAAATCGATGCGAAGGCGGAGTGGGCGAGCCGGGGATCGGATTGAACGGAAGCGAGGGGAGGAGCGGAGGGCGCGCGGGGGGCGAGATGCCATTGCGACGGCGCGCCGAGGTACTCGCGCGGATTATTATTATTATTATATATCTTGTTGCAATTAGGTAAATGTCCTGGTGGCAACGTCAAGTCTGGTCAACGGTCACTCTTACAATGCACATACTTATACACACAAGAAGAACAGATATGAGACAAAGTGCTCTCATATACAATGACACTTTAAGATTATCAACCTCACTTTTAACACCACACATGGGCTGGATTAACATCATACCCACAACGCTCCGTCCATCGCCGCACTCTATCCATAATCACGCAGTCTTCAATTTCATATCCCGTTCAAAATCACGCACCGTTAACACATCATTCACTTTTGCAATACAACTTCTCACGCTATCCACACCAGGAACAGAACAATATTTTTAATAAGTACAATAGAATAATAATCACTGATCAATGAAGTTGATCACCCAGTGACTGCTTTACACTTATTCTGAAAATTCCTAAAATTTGATGGAAAAGAATCAAACACACCTCCAGGCAGCTGGTTTCATCCAGCAATAGTTGTTTAAAAAACAGTATTTTTTTCTAAACTCATACAAAATATAAAATAATTGATATATCCACTGGTAAAACATTTAAATGTTACCACTAATGCGAGTCTTCATTAGATTAAATTTATATCTAATCCGTATATGACACAATACTCTTCTCTTTGGGCCCAATTTTATTTTATCGGGATAAAGATTACTGTCTTAAAATTCAATATAATTTGGCCTAGAAAAAAATGAAATCAAATACAAAATGGTTATATCCCTCCTGTCTAAAAATTCCAGGAATATTGGCATATTATTGCTCCACATTGGGCAGTTGATTGGGAAACCTAATGGCGGTTCTCCGGGGTATTGCTAAAAATCCAAAGCTGCACTAAGCACCGATCACCAGCAGCCTCTCTTCGTAATTATGAGAATCTTTGCACCGTCGAAATATTTTCATATAATTTTCAAGCGAATTCTACCTTAATGGTGCGGTTCCATGTAATATTTAGTTTATTAAATACGAACCAAAAATAGGAGGGCTCCTCTGTTGGTCAAGTCCAATTGTCCGTAGAATCTTCTTGAAAAATTTTGATTTTTTTAGTTTAAATGTCCCTATGACCGCGTGAACGGATAGTGGAAGGGTTTCCTATGCATTTTCTTAAGAACCCTTAATGTTCACCACTAAATTATTATAACATGTCGACGTCAGATTACGACTGTATCTGAAAAATACTCCTTTTGTTCGTCCTCCGCTCCGGATAGTTGAAGCAATCGTTTGTCACTTTCTGAAAATGTTTCCATCATCTTACCTTTGATGCGCTAGGTTTGACAAAATAACTTATTTATGCGAAACATGCATAAAACCAAGGTTTCTTTAGAAATTCATTGGCGTTAATCGTTTACACTAAGAGCCTAACAGTTAAAAATAGTTAATATGTCAAATTCTACGGATCACAGCTTGTTCTATGAATGACGGTAGTTACGGTGTTTACCTTCGTCATTCGGTATTAGAAAAAACATGTGCTAGCCTAATCTCCAATGCCGGTGTGCTGGATTTATTCATCCGAGCGTTTGGGATCCTCTTCAAAAAACATTAATTTCAGAATTGAATAGGATACAGAGAAAGGCCGCTAGGTTCGTGAAATATTCGTACGAAAAGACACAAAGCGTCACACATCTAATACAGAATCTGGGGTGGGAACCTTTAGATATGCGAAGACTCAGGGCGAGATTAAACTTATTACAAAGAGATAAAATGTGTAGTTTTGCATCCGATATTGGAGACATAATTAGGCCCCCTAATTACATTGGTAAGGCCGATAATTGCTACAAAATAGTGAGACTGTCGAACTGATAGATTTAAGTATTCGTTTTTCCCGCGCACTATTCGCGACAACAATAAAAGGGGAAACACCTACGGAAATAAAAGGTTGTCGAAATTAGGGGTAGACAAGATGAAATTCCCACCAAACGCTCACCAAACCTGGCGTCCTAGCGCCCCCGCTGTGCGCCTTTGTTACAGGTGGGGTGTTGGTGAATGCATACATGTAAAGTCTATTGCATTTGTGGATTGTCCGTTCGGAATGCGTTGAATTTCTAACCGGTAATAAATGCCTGAATTTCATGTGTGGCTCCCTTCTTCTGGAGCTTTTCCTTGCCCTGTTTTTGTAACCAAAGGAGCAGCTGCTAATCTAAATAGCTGCAACTAAATGTTATCGAGTGCATGATCAAATTAATATTTGTTTCGAGGTAACATGATTTGGTTTTGCATGTGGTTTTATTCTATTTTACGATAACTAACACCCCCCACCACACGCCCCCACAACAGCTTGGAGGGTATTTTCTCCATGTAGAGAACCATGTCACACATCGACCTGAACATTATTTTCTCCCGAGGACAAAATATCATGAACAAGTGCCAGTTGGGTCTCGCAAGATCCACCCTTTCGGAAACCGTGCTGAATTTTTCTAAGTTAACTCTAAGAACATGATATCTAATGAACATAAATCTATTTCATGATTGACCTTAAAATTATATGTTTTATGATATTGCATGAGATGGGTATGAGAAAAAGCAGTCGGTAATTACTCAGAACTTATACCGTATATATATATATATATATATATATATATATATATATATATATATATATATATATGCGGTAACTTTTTCTATCAATATGCCAACCCGCTACTTCGTTTTATGGATATACTATATGTACGTTGCAGAACCTTAGTGTTTTGTGTCACACACAAGCCTGTAGTAATACTAACATTCATTTGAAGAGCATTTCTTGTGAATGTGTGTGTGTATATATATACTATATGTATATATACATATATATGTAAGGGCAGGTAGAGGATAGGGATGTTGGACGGGATGAAGGGAGGAAAGAAGTACACAGAGATGAAGAGGGACCTGATATACTATAGATTAGTTTGCTAGGTGGGGAATCACAAAATGTTTATTTAATAGTTGTGTCCCTCCAAAAACCTACCTTAACCGGTAGATTACCTAATAATAACATATATATATTTATATATATATATATATACTCACATTCCAATTGCCATACGGCGTCGTCGTCTTTTATGTGTTTTCCTAACCCCTTTCCTTATATCTATTTCTATGTGTGTGTACATATATATAATTGGTATTCTACTGCTTTTCCAAAAAAACGCCATAACCCGATATCCGACACAAACATGATAACGGTAATTTTTTCTCAATATATCTGATTTTTCTTAGCAATAAAATAAACTTTAACTAACACTATTCTGTGGTCACTAAGCCCTTCGAGTGTTTCTGCATTTAAGGGCGTCTTCTTATAATATTGAGGCCAATAATTCAAGTATATTATTTCATCTGGTGATTGTTAGTGCTAACTGGTTTAACGAATATTATGTAAAAACACGAATCAGTGACTCGTATGACTCCTTGTCCTTATCTCGTGCTGTAAAACTATAGTTTTTTCAATCTACGGATGGAAGATTGAAATCATCTCCGATTATAGCTCTCCTATTCTGTAAATGTCATTTTTTCTCCGAACAATATAGGATCAGAATAACGTTTTCCCACCGCGGTAGGGTTATACTCAGCTCAAATTTAGTCTGGTGTGTATTCACTCCCTGCCATACACCCTAGCGGTGGTTTGCAGGGTACTAAAAATATCTAAAATTAAAATATCTAAGCGGGAGTTCTAACTAGCGACCTCTGTTTCTAGTTCCAAATTTAGGTATTTCCGGAATCGGTTGTAGGCACAAATGTAGACACTCTTCGACCTGGGGCTCTCTATGGAGTACCAAGCGCTTTTTATGTTACTGCTATTAAGGAAAGACTCACTTCTGCTTTCATGAATATCCTCAAGAGCTATGAACACCCCTCCTGCAATCCTGTCTTCTCTGTCCTTTCTGTAAACTCCAAAGCCTTTTGGATTAATGTCCTCATCTCCAATCTCCTGCGATTAGCAGCCCTCGGTTCCTATAATTATATCGGCTTCGATACTTCTTATCATGTAGTAAAATTCGGCCATTTTGTTTTCCAAACTTCAGCAGTTGATTAGCGCTACGAAAATCGTTTAACAATTCCTTGTAATTTTCCTTTCCGATGCAACTTACTCCAGGAACTATTTTCCTTACTCATTCTCTTGTTCTAAGTCTAATCTTTCATTACATATTCCGTGATTCTTGTCGTTATTATTATTTGAAGGTCCCGTCTAACGCTTATTAGGTAAATTCCCACTAATTGACCTACTCTTTTTACCCCATCAAATATGCTAAACTTTCGCCATATCCCCCACTGAATCCTAGTCGCTACCCCCTCGCGATGCCTCAATCGTATAATGCACTCCCGAATGATTGAGAGGCTCCACGATGCAAGGACAGGCATCTATGTCATACAATCTATAAAATCCTCTTCGATTCACCGACAAAAATCCCCCAATCTATTATTTACCCCTTCAATCCAACTCCAAACCATGCCACCACGGTGAAATTGCGGGACGATTGAGCAAATACTTAAATTTACTGGGACTTCAAACAGCGCCCCGACCCACTTCACCTCCGAATTCAGCTCCTCGAAAGGACGCCGAATTTCCTCGAATCAGCGGTGCGTGGCGTCCTTTGTCCCCGTCTGTGCACAAGCGCTGCAATTAGTAGTTTGGAGCAACTTACGTCAAGTGCATCTTGAGGAATCCTACCCCTGGTGTACACCACGAGGACCACGATCCAATATCTCTCTCCCTTTGGACCCCCAAGCCGAGTAAGGGACAGTATACATTGATAAGTAAATATTCTAGGGGATGTGACACCCAACAGATAGAGAGATACGAGGGATGCAAGAAGACATTTGAAGACCAAAAAAAGCAGGGCAAGCAATACAGTAAGGAGCACTACATTCATTGAATGGCAGTCCCATGGGGGAAGGGATTAGGCAACAAAACACGACATTAGTGAAAGTGCATTCTTAAAAGTAAAAGTCATTATTCACTAGACGCTAGATGCTGTGAGTTCAAGTGGGATTTTTGCTATCTCTAACCCTATCGTTGCTATCTCGTATTTTCCGCGGGAAGGAGTTCTTGAGTCTCTCAGTTCTGGCATCCATTTCCCTTTCCCCTGAAAAAAGACTCTGCAGTCGTACGATCTATGGAGTGGCGACACGCCTCCATTGGGAGATGGGACACATGTTAGGACTAGGATCGCCCAGCCGTTTCTTGAGTGAGCCAGAGCAGCCCTATTGACCAAGCGAGCTTTCGAGATCCCACCGCGAGCAGTTTCCCTCTTAGAAGAAGCCACCTCGCCGTCGATCTTCGATCGGAGCTCCCGCACCATTCTCTCCAACGTGGCGATTCGAGCCCTTAGAGCCGCGCATTCCCCGGCGTGTTTGAGCATGACAACAGGGTACCGACGATTCTACCAGCGAGATTGCCACCTATATCCCCCGAGAAAGTAGCTACGCACAAATGTTTACAATCGTTCAAAAGGTAAATAATATGTTTACGACAATTCAGGGAGAATTCCTCCGTTGAAATCTCCGCCCCGCGCACATGATTTCCCGAACCCTTCCACTTTCGGTGGAGATCCATTGTTCAAATGTTTCCGCTCAGATGTCTGGAGTGAAACACACCGGGTTGGCTAGAGAATCGCCATTTAGCTCATTCACAATTTTGTTTATTGCCTCCTCATCTAACAAAAATCGTGCACCACCAACGACGCATCCGGAAAGCAGTTTGAGGCGTGTGTACGTAAGTGACGCCTGCGAAACAATCCAGTGGCATTTTCGTCATTAAGGGCATTCATGTCCAAGGGGTTCCGAATTGACAGTGGGCGCTAAATACGCCAATTTGCCTCCAATGTAAGGATTTCGTGCGAAATGGGCAGAGATTCGGATGGAAGCACATTGTGAATGACGGCCTAAAGGTCCAAAAGTGCACCTCGGAGATCATGATGACTAACAGTTGGATATGGAAACCCTCAACTTGCAGCGGGGTCAAAAGCGATTCATACACTTAACTTCAGGGTGCCATGCCAGGTTTTGTTGTGTGTACCTGAAGTGAGAATTACTCGATTTTTCGGCAGATGGGAGCACCTGAGATATTAAATTGGAAAAGGAGACAGGGTGACTACACAGGATGGTCACCTATCCGAGGAAAAAATGGTTAAAAGATTCTGGGAATGTGGATCGATTGCTCGGGCTTTCTGGTTCTTGGCCTGGAATGTTTGCACTGGGAAGGGCCGCCATACTCAGCGACGCGCCCCTTAGTATGGGACGTGACGTGGTTCTGGAGCTGCAATGGCAATAGGCGGCAAGCTCCTGCCATCCAAAGGCAACGTCATCAATCCTCCTTCATCACTTACCCTTCCCATCTGGTGCTTGCGCCCCATGCCACACACCTTTTTGGTGGAACGCGGGGTAATTACGTCGATGGCGATGAATGGGATATGTGGCCTTATCTCGACGACAAGAGTCTACCTCTTTCTCTTTAGAATACGTACAGCACGGACGAGAAACCATCAGGAGACCCAAGGGCATCTCTCTTTGTCGTAAAATGAAAACATAAGAGACTGCCCTTTGTGTTGCATGCGGCAACTCTTGCGATCGCCCCGCCCCGCGAGATAGCGCGGCAACGAAGGAAGGGAGCAGAACTCGCGATCCTCAAGAACTGCACCGACGCCACGTGACGAAGGACAAAACTTTTCATGAGTGCAAAATTGAGGAAAGCGCGCAGAACAAATAAATTTTTATATCACGAAAACGGACGCTGGCGATTATGCTCATAATTAAATTAACTTAGGATACAGGGCATTGAAGGAGCTACGCATTTAACTTTCGGATGACGTTCGTACGAGCCAAGATGGAGGATGGATGGATGTAACCAAGGACCGACCCCATCGGGGGGAGTGAGGGTGGACCTGCAGCTCCGTAAATAATCCAAATAAAGTAGTCGCCACTTCACTGCCATTTTTACGCATTAACATTCTGCGCAGGTGAAGCAGTAGGTTGGTTGACGGAGCCGACGCCACATAAACCGCTCTGTCCGAGTGGAGGCGAAGGGAGAGGAGTTTTCAGGAAAGACCTCTCCGTATAATATTCAATACAATCACTCGCCACACGCGGATAAAATGTCAACATTGTAAATTATCGTTTTCCTGACCGTCAATCTTTTAGTCTTAATGTCAACAGAAATGTCATCAATTCGAAATCACTTGGCGAGCAGCTTGACGGAATACGAGAAAACCTCGGTGCAATTTATCATTGAAACGAATACATTATTCTTTTACAAGAACGATGACGAGAGTATGGTAGGTTTATTTTTAATGAATCGGGACGAAGGGGGATATGGCGGCGGGGTCAAGAGGAGCTGTTGATGGGGCACTCGCCGCACCACTCTCGGCACCCACCGCACCCCTACCCTCCCCCCACACGGCGCCATGCTAAGCCCGCCTCTCTTAGCAACCTGCCCTCGCCGTCCGATTTGTTTACGACCATTCCAATTCTGGTAAATCGATTTGCTCGTCGATGAAATACCAGTAACCGCTCGGTTCTACTTCTGAATCGTTACCATCACGCTGCATACAATCCGTCCAATCCCAAGGGATTTATTTGTTCAGCAAATAACCGAAGAATCAGCGTTTGTATCCTCTCACCATTTCTGCGGGACTCAACCTCAGTGGACCGAGTCCCATAGTTGCCAGGGCTCAATCCAATAATTTGTAATTCCCAGTGCTTGTTACGCGCGTACTTGGGGTATGCATACCCACAAATCATGAGGAGTGATGTGTTGCAATAATCCTTTTTATGGATATTGTAGCAATAACCGCCAATTTGGACAAGAGCAGCCACCATTTTGAATATTATCGCTGTGACAGCACCTTGAAGCAAAGTTTCTTTCCTCAATTTTATCCCGCGGAATTTCTTAATTATTTGTGTAAAAACCAACGCACATGTCGAAGTTAAATTACCGCAGTCACTGAGGGTTCATTTTTTGGTGCGCCCATCTCTGCTATAAGTAAAAAGAAAGGTACTCTTTCCAGGGTTATGTTAGTTTCTGTTTGAAGGGGGCGCTCTGGAGATTCTCGCTGTTCGATCCAATCTCAAATCTCTCATGCGCGTTTGAGGACATTACATCAAGATATGTACTCGGCAAGTACAAAAGAGCAGAGAGTGTCACGGATATGTTGGATGCATTGAAATGGGAAAGTTTAAAAAATAGAAGAAAAAGAAGTAGGTTAGGCGCGATGCACAGAATTTTTAAAAATAAGAAATCGTGGGAAGATTTATGAAAAGAGATAGAAAAACCATACTTAGTGGGGAAAAACGACCACAGTTTCAAAATAAAAATAAGAACACAAAAAACGAATGAGAAAAATACTCTTTTTTAAACAGAACTATTGTTGAATGGAACCAGCTGCCTGTAGGTTTGTTTGAGCCCTTTCCATCCAATTTCAGGAGCTTCAAGAAGAAGTGTAAAGCAGCCACTGGGTGATAAACCATTAATCAGTGATTTGTACACTATTGTAACTGTCTAATAATTGCAACTGTCTAATTGTACTATTGCACAGCATAACTGTTAAAATATTGTTTGTATGTTATGTAACCGATGCCACCAGGACAATTGCCTAATTGCAACGAATATCATCAAATAAATAAATAAATCGTTCATTTACTTCAGATTCTTCATTCCTCTTCTCGGGATCCTCCGCGATACAGCAGTAAGACGCTCATCCCATCGGATTATACATCCTTGGCTCTCACTTATTCATGTCTTAGCTCTAGCGACGTCGACGCAGCGTAAGTGCATCCCTCCTTGACGCGCAAGGATTCCCCTTTCACCCTCCGCCACTCTATCCACCTTTAGTCCAGTTTATTTCTGTGTAATGCGCTGGTGGAAACCACATCACTGTCACATTGAATTTTATCATACGAGTGTACCGCCGTTACCTGAATCATTCTCAACGGCCTTTGTCAAAAGCACTTTTCCTTTCAAATACATTTCTCCCGCTGAGTTCACATTCGTATCGTTTTGGTTTAAGACTCGCACAAAGGAGAGCAAAATCAGTACATCTACAGGTAAAATTTTGTACATAATTCCCCGCAAGAGCGTGTGGGGGAGGGTGCCAGGTCACCACCTATTAAACAATAAATCCAGTAACGGTTAACATTCAATTAAACGAACAATGACGCAACAGAAATTAATTGACAATGCTTAAGATTTTTTAAAAAAATCCAAAGTAGAAACTGTGTAAAGACGTAACTGTCAAAATGGAAGTACCAAGATAATGAAAATGAAATATTGCTGCCGAGGTCAAAATTCGCCGGGATTTGCGCATTTTCAGAGCTATGGGACTGGTCTGATTGAGACGAGCAATTAAAACTCCTCCAAATAAATACAGGTAGTTGCGTTTAATGAGTTTCATTCTGATAAAAAACGTTTACGACTTTTTTGAAAAGGTCACGTATCGAGAGAAAGAGCGGATGAGAGGCGCGCCCGAAGGAGGGAGACGGTGGTGCGTGGGGCGACTCACGATGACCCTGTGCCTGCAACCGTAGCATAGGGTGACGGGGCACCCAGGGAGAGGGGGCGGCGGAGGGGCGCTGCGATGCGACGCCCCCAGACGGCCACCGCCCCGCGACGAAGGAACACGCGCTCGCTGGGGGCGGAGAGAGCACCTGCCCCCGATCGAGCGGGGAGGCCGAGTGGGAGCGGCGGCTGCCATTCATTGATTTCCATCGAGGGGCGGCGGGGTTGGGGGTGGGGGGAGGAAGCAGTTGGGCCGACCCCAAGGGGGAGGGGGGGGGCGAGCGAGCGAAGGGGGAGCGGAGTGCACCCTCACGCACGCCCCCGTCAGTCAGTGAGCGCCCGAGACTCGCCCCTCCGAGACATCGGATGTCCTCCCTCACTCACTTGGAAGCAAGCCGACTCTCTCGCCCACGGATCAATGGAGATGCACGAGCCCCAAGAGACGGCGGCGCCTCCCTCCATCAATACTGCTCCCCGATCCCAATGCACCTCGGAGTCGAGCAGGGCTTCCGAACGATGGAATGATCCCTCCAAGTGGCTGGTCGACCTCTAAAGAGGCACGCGAGTGGCCTCGAGATGAAACGCCCCTCCCCTGTTGAGATCTTGGAGTGAACCGAAGAGATATAATAGATACAAGGATATGGGGTGGAAAACACCTTTCTCTTAATACCACTTCTGAGTGCTAGATGGTGCTGATGATGCCCATGACGGTACACCGAATGCTTCCATCAAATTTTTTTTGGTGCGCAACATTTCGCGCCCCCCCCAGGCCCCTGTAATGCCTTGGAAGGAAGGCTATGGCCGAGGGCCGTGCCATACCAGGGGGGAGGGCAGGCCGAGTTCACCGGGATGTCTAAATGTCAAACCTCTCAATCGGTTCATGTTGTCACCAGAGTGGGACTCTGTGCCCAGAACGTGACCGGATGGTGCACCGACCTCCTCAGAAGATGATAACATCGAATTTCCTCCGTGAAGAGGGTTTGAAATATAGCAATAACATTAATATTATAATTGGCATTCTACCATTTCAAAGATAGGTTTGCACCTTGGAATACTTTATTTTTTATAAATACTCGTTTGATGTAAACTTAGAAACGTACCTACGGTCGTGAAACAATAGAAATCGAAAAAGCCAAGACCGTAAACTTGATTGGCTCTGGGTTTGTTGAAGGAGGGGGGGAGGTAAAAACAAGGTGGCAAGTCAGAGGAAAATGGAAAACACACACTCGGTCACTTGGGTTTGTTTTGTAAACAGCGACCCCCCGTGTACCCCAATCACACACTAACAATGCAAAAATAAAAGGATCAGTCTCACAACCACTCGGTCACTGGGGTATGTTAAGGAATAACAGTCACACTCGCCAATCGCGTTCACACACACACACTCTCAGAGTTGCAAGGATATCTCCTATATCAGGTACCCGATGATCTCACGCAGGAATTAAAATTAATTAGAAGCAAAATCAAAAAGAAAAAAGCACCCAAGTTCACGTTGCCAATCACTCAATCGCACGGGTGTGTTAGACCTTTGTGAATCACACTCACTCATTCGCTCAGGGTTTACAAGGATTCCTCCTATGCCAGTGACCCGTCAATCATACAGATGAATACAAAAATACACAACGGATGGACACTAGTTCTCGCTCATTCACCAATCAATCGGGTGTGTTCGGAAACTGGTATATTTGTGAATCACACGTACTCACACTTTGGAAGTTAACAAATATTTATCCTATGCTAGTGACCCTTTAATCCCACAGAAATTGCAAAACGAAACAGAAAGGATTTACGGTAACGCTCCATCACTCGGGTGTGTTAGACATTTTTGAATCGCACTCACTCACTCGTTCAAGGTTAACAAGGATTCCTCCTATGCCAAGGACCCGTCAATCACACATATGGAAAAAAAATGCTAAGAAAGGTGGTTGGTAGCGGGAGTAGGTAAGTGTCTAGGGAAATCCCGACACCAGGTATTTCGCCTGCTAATCAGACTTATTTCAGAGAAGGATCGTGATCGGGAGTGTTTTTCATTTTCCTCTGACCTGTCACCTTGTTTTTACGGTCTCGGATTTTTCAATTTCTACCCATTTAATATCGAAAAAGACATGTTTACACGGATATAATATAATTTAGCTCAAAAGCAGGCGTTTCATTAAGCATTTATGAGATTTTTTAGATGAAAAACTTGGAAAATGCCACGCAATTAAAACCCATCATACTCACTGCGATTTCAACGTGACAGAGTGGAAGTGTTGATAACATTTTCGCGATGAACACCATTTTTAAAATGTTATATGAAAAAGCATCCACAAATAGAGTAGACGCAGGCATGTGAAGGTGGAAACATAAGGTAAAAAGTGCTGCTTAGAGGAGAGACAAAATTAAACTGGGAAATACATTATATAGACTTGCTGTCAATTTACTACTGAACACCGAGCGGAAGTACAGAGGTGAAGGAAAAAGGCTGTCGGCGTGGAATTGCGTCATGAATGGAAGAGCTCAAAGCACTCAGTAATTCCACATTGCAATCTCTATGTCACGACCCAAGTATCGTTGCTTAGCAATAACTTCCGGTGAGCCACAGGTTTTATCCAGCAGCGTAGTTTGCGCTCAGTAATTTGGTATTGGGATGTACGAGTGGGAGTGATGTGGTTGGCGTGGGTGCGGATGGGACGTGGCGAGGGGACCGAGTGTGGGTGCAGTTCTCGGCGGGGAGGGAGTCGCCCATTGGCGGGAATGATGAGGGTGGAGGGCTTGTGTCAGGCACGGGGTGCGTGGGGTGGGATGGTATGCGGTTTGAGGGGTTGATACTTGCATATTAAAGAGAGAGGAATGGAAATTGAACATGTATTCATTCCCACATTTGTAATTTCATAAAACTAAGTACTATGATTTTTGTTTTTCCTAGAACGCACAATCTGGGTCCCTTCTTTTCCAAGTGGAGTATTTGGGAATGCAATTGCTGCCTATCCAATCCAACGATCCAACGTTTTGTAATCGGAGGCCATTCTTTTGTTTTTCAAACAGAGTTCGTGTTTCTCAATTCTCTCTCTGAATTGCTTCCCTGTTTGCCCAACGTAAACTACATTGTAGCTGTCGCATTGTAATTTATACGATGACACTTTTTTGTTTTTATCCCCTCTTTTGCATGAATAAACATATTTTTTATATTTAATTGGTCGTTAAATGCACGTTTTTTCGTGAAATGTTATATATTTTAATTGAAATATTTCCAAGGAAAAAAGTTTCCGCCATTTTGCGGGGTCACAGTGAATGGGGTTGGTTCCTGTTTCTGACGGCTGGTGTTTTTGTTCGGGGAGTTTTTACTGCAGAGTGTACGATTTGGGCAGAATTGCCGTTGCTTGTGGCTATTTTTTTATAAATTGAGTCCTTTGTTAATATCGAATTTTGCCAAGGGGGAGCCTGAGTAACAAAGGTGGCCTTTTTTGTGAGAGCCGATGCCTCGAATCGCCGTGGATGATTTGGTCAGTGTATGTTCTTTCTAAAGATGGAAAATTCTGCTTTTCGGCTCACACTGAAAATCGTTACGTCGAGACAGTTTAGAGTCACTTCCCGTTCCGCCTTCTTTAGGTTTTGTCAATGCCAATGAATGTGATCATGGAGTTGAAAGTGAAAGCGATGAAAAGTGAAAGGACGAGAGCTGAGGTATATATACCGGCAGAATAGCACGAAAGATTACTTGGCTCCTGAAGACGCTCCCTGCAACGGGAGAGAAACGTTGAGCCAAAAAATTACTCTCATGCAGTCTAACCCGAGAACCACCTCTGCATCTCTCAACAGCTGCGAAAGTCTCCGATCTACGAGTTGACGAGCTGTCTCCTTGTATCCGACCAGACACAACAATTGCCATTGACATACTATTTATTCCAACAGACAACATTGCTCACAAGTGCGAGATCACTTGACAACAGAGTTTGCTCAATATGTCCAATAATATGTGCATCCGCTAGGGGTGCGAGGGGAAACCAATGTCTTCTTCAGATTGTTTGTATTATTTTTCATAAAATATGGAGTAAACTCGGTTAACACATAATTTTAGATGGGAAAGTAATTCGCAAGACCTGGGATCGGGGCACCCGCCCACCTTCAAGGATATCTCGCCCAGGTTCTCCCATTCTGCCGCGGTGCGAACTGCATTGCTGCCTCGAACCACTCGAGGGTGCACTCGGGCGGTTATACTCCTGCAATGGGTTATTTCTGAGCTCACCTAGTGTTCCTGATTCCAAATGTACGCAAGAAGTTCCATAAATGACGCAAATGGGAGTTCAATCTATGGGCTACTAAGTGATTGGGAGCCGACACACTATACACTTCACGGCCTTATGGAAATGGTAGGTTTGTGGATCTTTGGGATACCGGAAAACCATGACACTAAGGGAATCATTTGAGTTACTTTTAACTTTTTACTTAGATAGCTAATCACTGTGCAGGAGGAGTTCAACTCCTTGCTGTTTCCCCTTGGAATGCGCGAGGTCATCGCAATGGAAGTCTTACACTGTTGCTATACAATAAATCTTTACGTATCAGATTGTAGTTTTTTGCCGTGATCGACACCGCGTCGCCTCTGTCCGCCTTTTCTGCCGGCAGGTCGCTGCCGGACATCGATTTCTTAACTACTGCGATGCTCCAGAGAGCGTTGAAATGTTTTTAGAGAAGTCCGAGATAAAATGTTTACTCTCCTGGGCGATTCGGTCTTTGGCACCGGGATCCACTTTGTTAAGAACTATTTCACCTCCCGTTGCAAGAGTGCTATCTTGGGAACATATTGTAAATCTGTTTTCAGCAGTGACAATTCCACAGGCTGAAACTTGTTATTTCACAAAAAAATGACTTGCGCTGTTCCAATTCTCCTCTGATGAGCGATTTCACTCCTGCCTTTGCGGATAATGTCGTAGCAATGTGTCCGCCCCGCTCAGTGCAGTTTTTGAGTCAATTCCGTGTAAAGAAGATATAGCTACTTACAAATTAGTATGATTTCTGTGGAATTATACAATGTGAATACAAATATGGATTCAAGCTGCTAAATGTTGGCTACTGGTTCAGCGATTTAGAACCTACCGGACCCATTGGTTATCCATGCTAAATTCAGTGTTTACCAAAGAGCCAACTTCCATGATAGACTATTTTTTCAAATGAATCCTACCGCATAGGGTAGATTTTGAGTGAACTCATCTCGACCACCGCTACACTTCTAAGATTCTTAACCTAACAAGAGGCACCCCGCACTGCAATAAGCCCTTCTTTAATTCAGCACACCCCTTCATGGCATCAAGAATGCCATTCCTCTTCCGTGGATTGCAATAATAAATTCAACGGAATATCATTAAATATGCACAGAAAACAACACAGCATGATACTTGTATAATAGCACCACCATACTTCAAATTGCTAGATCCTTACATCAAAACATTCTAAACTTTCGATTTCTTCGCACTAAAGTATTCGAGTCTGCTTTCCTCCACCTCGGCCCATGCATTTAGACTATCCTGTTCGCTCCATTATCCATTAAGATGAAAATTGGTCGAAGCCTTCTCTCACGGACACTCAGTAAGAGTAATACTGTGATAATAATACTAAATTACCACTTCCCGTGCCGTGAAGTAAACGGACACTTAAACCTTTCCTTCCACTACGAAATACGAGCGGGGATAGCGTGGAACGCTAACTGTAACTGAAGGAAAATTCGCTGGGATCTAGCAGTTCCAAGTGGAAAAATGAAGATCAAAAACCGATATCCTACAAATGAGCAGATGAGTATTTAACTCGCAACGGATCTAAATCTACATAATCCCCTGCAATCCGAATCTACACGAATATTAGTTTGATCATGCACTTGAAAAATGTTAATCACACGAAAGAAAGTACTTCAATGCATAAATATTCAATAAATGGATACGTATATTCAAATCATGCGGGAGAACTTTTGAATCGATGGGTTTATTAAATGAAAAAATATCATGCAGAATATCGACAAAATATATACACTGCCAATGCTAATAATTTCCTATCCAATTACTGTCATATCTATTTTGATCTCTAATTCTATGAATAAAAAACGATGTATCAAATCTATCTCTTCGACTATCTATCTCCCTGATTTTATGTACGTGATCTGATACGCCATAGAAAGTCATATCCTCGGATAAGTAATTTGCCCCAAATTTAAGCAGCAAATGTAACCTGCAATTCAACCAACGGTCAATTATTGGCCCCCTTCCATTTTTCTTCCATGTGTGTCGTGGCCGATAACACTTCCTTGTGGGACACCCAATGTGACAATGTATCGGATAACACTCGGTCTATTACCACCCTTTGCTCGCGGCATGTCAATAATTGATTAATACAGTCTATTATACGTACACGTATCTATCCCCCAGCTTACAACTTTTGCAACAACTTCTTATGAGGAACTTGGTGGAATGCCTTTTTAAAATCTAGAAATATACCATCCAACTCAAGATAATTTTCGCCCGAGACCAAAATATCATGAACGATAAGTACCACTTGGGTTTCATAATATTTACCCTTTCGGAAATCTTGTGGGTTTTTTGCAAGTGAATTCTGAGAATGGAGATATGGCATGATTGAACTTACAGTTATGTACTCAAATATTTCGCATGGGATGGATGTAAGAGATACGGGTATGTAATTAATCGGATCTTCTCTGTTGCCGTATTTAAATATGGGCGTGGCATTGGCTACTTTCCAGTCTTTGGGTACTGCGCGATCGCATAGGGATTTACGAGTACTAAATACTATTTCCAAATGAGCAGCTATTTCTGAGGTCATCCACTTATATGCAGGGACTTGATCAGGGTCTGCCTATTTGTTCGGATTGATGCCTTTAAGTGGACGTTCATTTCCAAGAGGAGAGATTACAATTTCAGACATGGGGTCATGGAAGGGGCGATGGGTCACAGACTCGCATTTTCCCTGACAACAATTATTACAAGCGCTATGGAAATAATGCTTTAGTGCACTGGCTTTTTCTAAACTGTTGGTCAGTATTTGTCCATTGCTTTTCAGGGATAGCACAGTAAAATTGTTTCCCTGAACCTCCTGTGCTTTTGACCACAATGCTTTCCAACTATTACCCAAGTTTTAATCTAATCTCTTATTTTTTAATTCCATTTACGCCTGGTGACATGGTTTCCTCCCTGACGATTTGGCAGTTTTATAGTTATGTGTTATTTCATTTGTTAATTGCTAGATTTTCCCTGGCGTGATCTCCCCTTTTTTAATACCATACTCTTTGGTGTTTTAACGCTTCACGCATTTCTATGTAAAGTTTCTTGGTTCCCTCCAGCACCTTTTTAATTTACCAGGTATAGATTTTTCAATTGCAGACCGCGTGACGTCGAGGAAAGCACTCGACAAATTCTCACTGTCTCTGTTGCTACTGCTTTCCTCAAATGAACCGTAAAATTATTGCAGGCCACACCTTGATCCTTCGTAATCGGCCCGGTCCAACAACTAAATCTTTCTTTTGGGTTTCTGACTTTCTTCAGTAAATGCATTAATTTTAACGGACACTATTATGTGGTCACTTGGTCCTTTGAGTGTTTCCGCATTTAAGGACGTTTTCGTATAATATTGAGGCCAATAATTCAAGTATATTATTTCCTCGGATGGGTGTTAGTGCTAACTGGTTTAACTAATATTATGTAAAAACTTGAAGCAGTGACTCGTATGACTCCTTGTCCTTACCTCCTGCTATAAAACTATAGTTTTTTCAATCTACGGATGGAAGATTGAAATCATCTCCGATTATAGCTCTCCTATTCTGTAAATGTCATTTTTTCTCCGAACAATATAGGATCAGAATAACGTTTTCCCACCGCGGTAGGGTTATACTCAGCTCAAATTTAGTCTGGTGTGTATTCACTCCCTGCCACACACCCTAGCGGTGGTTTGCAGGGTACTAAAAATATCTAAAATTAAAATATCTAAGCGGGAGTTCTAACTAGCGACCTCTGTTTCTAGTTCCAAATTTAGGTATTTCCGGAATCGGTTGTAGGCACAAATGTAGACACTCTTCGACCTGGGGCTCTCTATGGAGTACCAAGCGCTTTTTATGTTACTGCTATTAAGGAAAGACTCACTTCTGCTTTCATGAATATCCTCAAGAGCTATGAACACCCCTCCTGCAATCCTGTCTTCTCTGTCCTTTCTGTAAACTCCAAAGCCTTTTGGATTAATGTCCTCATCTCCAATCTCCTGCGATTAGCAGCCCTCGGTTCCTATAATTATATCGGCTTCGATACTTCTTATCATGTAGTAAAATTCGGCCATTTTGTTTTCCAAACTCGGCATTTGATTAGCGCTACGAAAATCGTTTAACAATTCCTTGTAATTTTCCTTTCCGATGCAACTTACTCCAGGAACTATTTTCCTTACTCATTCTCTTGTTCTAAGTCTAATCTTTCATTACATATTCCGTGTTTCTTGTCGTTATTATTATTTGAAGCTCCCGTCTAACGCTTATTAGGTAAATTCCCACTAGTTGACCTACTCTCTAACCCACCACATATGCTAAACTTTCGCCATATCCCCCACTGAATCCTAGTCGCTACCCCCTCGCGATGCCTCAATCGTATAATGCACTCCCGAACGATTGAGAGGCTCCCGACACGATGCAAGGACAGGCCGCAAATGTATGAAGTCCACTCCGATTCCCCGACAAAAATTCCCCAATCTATTATTTACCCCTTCAATATGATTCAAACTATGCCACCATTCTTAAATCGAGGGACACTTGAGATAATAAGAGATTTATCAAATTTTGTTTAATGTTACTGTAGAAGTTTTCACAGAACTTACAATGACACATCGTGCCACCAAAATCTTACTGTATTTTCACTTAACTATATTTATTTATCTATGAACTTTTAGTCACTTAGAGCCCCAATATTTCGCACGAGGGACTTATAGCGTTGGTATTATGAAAGTTTTCCCAAAGCAATCTGCACAATAGAGCATCGGCAGAGTAAACAAATACTTTTCAGGGAATATTGAATACCTTCTCAATGCATTTGGAGCATAAAAAATGATCGCCCATGGTTTCGAAACCGGGTATTTTTCTATTTTTACAGGGAAATGGGCAAACTTACGGGAAATATGGAAAAACCCCGTGATAACGGCAACTCCGTGGCTATTGTAGTTTTTTAGTGTTTCGTGGAATTAGATCATGGCACGAAGATAGGTACGCAGACGGATTTCAATACATATGGAATATGATATAAGCAAAAGTACAAATGAAAATTTCGACATCTCGGTTTTTCTCTATTTTTTAATATTGCAGCGTCGCTAAATTATAAACAAAGTGGCGTTACGTTTTCCAAATCTAATAAATATTGATAAATTATTGGCTCAGCGGCGTTTTCAATACCAGCTTGTTGTCAACTGGAGACTAACACAGTAAAATCAGATTCAGAATTGGAAATTCCCACAGAGATTATTCAGTGGGGAATTCTACCGGAATGAACGGAGAAGTTTCACGTATGAGAGAATTACTTTTTTGCCTTACTTACATACATAATACTTACATGCTTTTCCGAGTCCGTTTGGTTGCTCTAAAGATATCGATATTTTAGTACACTGTAACCCACCGCCGAGATGTATGGCAGGGGGTGAATACACGCCAGACTAATTTTGACCAGAATATGACACTACCTCGTTCGGGCAATGTTATTCCCATCCCTTATCGTTCGTGGAACAAATGTATGCTTGTGTGCGCGCATTTGAGTGTCTAATTAATACATGTGGAGCACTAGTGCATGTAGCCCGTTTCCACAATGATTGTATTAAATATTTTATATATTCCATTTATGGAACACGTCCTATGTTTTATAATGCAACAATTTCAGAGAGTAAAAATCATTCGCCTTGACCGGGATTCGAACCCGGAACCCTCGATATCGGGCCGAGTGCTTTGACCAAAATTTCAGTGTGTAAGAGGACGTCTCGGTAGCTTAATTGGTTAAATCACTCGGTCGGATATCGAGGGATCCGGGTTCGAATCCCGGTCAAGGCGAATGATTTTTACACTCTGAAATTGTTGCATTATAATGCACACGTAGCGGATGACTCCCTTAAAAGTTACTGTGCGGCATCTCCCGCAGTTTCTTGAAACGTTCTATGTTGTCCAAGGCAAAAAACGCATGCCAATCGTTATATTTGTGCACACGTACATACATATATGTACCATAAACACAGTAATCAACCCGAAGGTCGGTTTAGTAGGTGATGGTAGAGCTCACCCATGTACCAAGCCCGACGGCGTGTGAATATTCACACATCAGGGTAGGGGGGCCAGTTCCTTTCCCTGTGCCGGTTATGGTTTCCCAGGAAGATCTGGTACCCGAAAAATCAACTAGCTTGGGTGGAGCTGCAGGTGCCCAAAGTGCCTTGCCCGGGAATCGAACCCGTGACCCTCTGGTCAGCAGTCCAACGCTCTACCCACTAGACCACCGCGACCCGCATATATATATATATAGAGTCTGACCTGAAGAAGGCCTCGGAGTAGGCCGAAAGCTTAAATCATCTACAGTGTGAGTGTCCTTTTACGTGTTATCTGTTTTATTCTGTGTTCTATTGTGCCGTCCAAAAGTTATATATATATATATATATATATATATATAACTTAGACAGCAACGCACAACATGAGAACACATAAAAGGAAAACTCACACGTAATATCTTGATAATTTCGACGGATTGGAACTCCGTCTTCCTCGGAAGATTAGTTGGGACCCAGTTCCAACTAATCTTCCGAAGAAGACGGAGTTCGAGACCGTCGAAATTATCAAGATATTACGTGTGAGTTTTCCTTTTATGTGTTCTCATGTTGTGTGTTGCTGTCTAAGTTTTTCATTCAACACTTCCGTGTTACTTCGTAGAAATCATATATATATATATATACATATGTATGTATATGTATTTATAATGGACAAATCTCCCTCTTCAATATCAAAGTCCATATGAAACCACTAACAAGCAATTGTATCTTCATTTCAATAGCAGTCATCCTCTCGACACTAAACAGTCAATCCCGTACCCTTCTCTTCCCATCCGAGGCCACCGTGTCTGCAAAAACCCTGATTCCCTGAATAAATACACCTCAAGACTTCATGTGCCACTCTCATTCGATGAAAATGTCCATACTCCCTTTTGCACAAGATACCCAAAAACTTGCATTAACCCTAAATTATCCCTTAAGAAGAAATATGGCACTGCCCATTTGCACAACCTACTTGTACCCTCCCTACTTATTCTTCTCGAAGATCTTTACCCTATCCTTTCCGAAAACAAAGAAGCCACCGCCAAACTTACTCTCCAAATGCCCAACTATGACATTTAAATTTCCAGCAAATCTTTCAAATATTCTCAAATCCACGAGACCTTTGACTTCTGAGTCCACTCCAATTCCCAAAACCCCTCCGACTCCATGGAATCGTACTAGATCCAAAACTTTCACCGGCCTTGCCACAAACTCCCTTCCGCAACAGCACCCTCTCCCAACTATCTCCCGCCTTCTTTCTGCATTTCTAAAGGTGCGTATTGTGTGCCTCCTCTTCTGCCCAGCTTTCTTTTTTGGCCAACGCACCACGCCCTCAATATTGGAATCCACAAGCACATCCCCATCCGCCTCCCTCCCAGCTCCCGGGCATGCAGCTACCCACAACGAACACTTCCACAATCGCTGCAGAGTATCCGTCATTGCCTCCCTCCCTCCCAATTTTGCCCAAATGAAGTCCTCTATCTATATATCCCAACAGCTGCGCCAATCCAATTAAGGACTCTGAGAGTTAGCTTGCATCTATCTTTTTAAAGTTTACCACACCCCCGGGCTAAATTGTTCCCATTAGCTGACACCTTCCCTCTTAACAACCAATCACCGATTACATATACCTCTCCATTTAGCCCTCCCCCCCCTCAGTATTCCCTCGTCTCCTTATCTTCCCTTCAGTGACTTCTCATTCCCTGATGAAGGTGGCAGGGACCTTCATTAGGATATGAGATTTTTCCCGGTAGTGTTCCCAGAGTTAAACTGATAAAGCAATTGACAGGGTACTACAATATCTATTATGGTAAATATTAGATATTTTAGTACCCTGCAAGCCACCACTAAATGTGTGGTAAGGGGTGAATGCACACCTGACAAATTCAGACCCGAATATGACCCCTACCACGGTCGGATAATGTTAAATTACAGATTAAACCTTTTGCATAAATTGGAAGGACGTCTTTTTAGGAGGGATATTGGAAATATATTATTACCCCCATCGTTCTACGGCAGAAGAAATTACGCCATTAAAATTAGAGAAATAAAGTGTAGAACAGATATGGTTGAGATTTCATTTTTTCCACGAACGATAAGGGATCATTATAATATTGTCCGGCGTAGGGTCACATGAGGGTCAAAATTAGCCTGGTGTACATTCACCCCCTGCCAAACACCCTAGTGGTGGCTTGCATGGTACAAAAATATAATAAAACTGCTGTGTCCTCAGGATTACGGATATCACGGTGAACCACTACATCATCGGCAAATACACGATTCTTATTAGTGACTACGAAGTCAATGTCATTAATATGAAGTAGGAATAAAAGAAGTCCGATGACACTTGCCCGAGGAATGCCTGCGGTAACTTCTACTGCATTTGAGCTAACTCCATCTATATCTAATCTTTGTACCCGAAAATTCACGTAGTCTTTAATCCAACCCAGGATATTTTAATCTATGCAATATGCTTCTAGCTTAGGGATTAGTTAACTATGAGGTACTTTGTCGAAGGTTTTCTTAAAATCTAGAAAAATCGCATCCACTGGAACATTTCTCTCTCCCGAAGAAAGAATATTTATTTATTTAACAAAGCAGCCAAAAACGGCACAACGGCTTTTGAATTGGCTGACTTAAAACATACACTAAGAAAAAGAATGGGTAAAAGCAATAAACAACAATGAAAAATAAACAAATGATGTCAAGGACAGATATAAGATGGCAGGAGTGCACATATGCAACCAGAAAGAGCTAAGTTACTAAGTTAAGTTAACGGGAAATGGCAATAAAGAAATTAAGAGGTCTGTTGAGTAACTCTACAGCAGTCGGGGAGGCGGTCGACCAGATTTCTAAACAGTATTCTAAAATTGGGAGGACACAACCAAAAAACACCGTCCTAAGGGCAAGAGGATGACGACCGTCAGTGTGGCGGTAAAGTAGGCCGACTATTGCCATCGCTCTCCCGACAATCCTTTGAACGTGCTTGCGAAAGGTGAGCTTCACCTTTATCATGAACAAAAAGCACTAGTTGTGTCTCGATGGATCTACCTATTCGAAAATCGTGCTGGTTTTTCATTAATAACTTCTGATTATCAAAGTGTCTCACGATCGAACTAGCAACTATGTTCCATAACCTTGAACGAAATGGATGTGTGAGAAATAGGTCTGTACTTGCTCGGTTCCTCCTTGTCTCCGTTTTTTAATATTGGTGTTACGTTAGCCGTTTTCCATTCTCTGGGAACCTTGTTATCTACTAGCGACTTCTTACGAATGATTTCTAGATGCGGTGCAATTCCAAAATTTTGAGGTGGGTTATCCATAAACAATGAGAGTGGGTTGGTTGTCTATATGTATACTTGGATCCAGATCTCATATTCATAACAAACCGGAATTCAAATTATATTTTTAATTAATATTTTCTTCACAAATTTGCCCAGTGTATCCGTCATCCATCAATTGCTGTATCTTCTCCTTACAAAGGCTTCTTTCAGTTATGTGATTCTTGTCCTTATTTCCTCACTACTCTGCCCCTTTTATCTAAAAAATTACATCTACCCAAATACATGAAATTCCCCACCTGCTCTATTTTATTCCTCCCCACTCGAGCGACCCCGCGGATTAGTAGTTAATTCCCCATGAGCAACCGTACAACATACTCAACCGTGATCTATTCCCTCCCTCCCTTTTGAACCTTGGCATGATGGAACATACACGCAGGTTTTAACGGAGACGTTAGCTCTAGCACGCACAGAAAGTTCCCTGACCATTCAACTTAGAGTGCACAAATTGCTCCATTCAGTTCCTCAAACCCGGACGTCCAAGAACTCCCCGTAAAAGATCTCCATGTTGACCGATCTCTCCATCCAAGACGAGCGAACGGTTCCATACCCCACTCTCGGTATTTTTCTGCTAAAATAGCACATATCCGAGATTTTTGGGGTGTCGTAGTCCCAAATCCGGTTAATTTTAAGTAAATTATTTACCTCTGCGTTCATTCTTCTTTCTCCTCTATATGCCTCCAGCCTCTATGTACTCTTGCCCCAACCATTTCATACATTCCTTTATTCTCATCTAGGAATAAATTGAGTTTTCCTCGATTCCCCTTCCCTTGCAGTCCCGTAAAAACTCAAACGTGCACTTTTTGGTCTCTTCTACCCCTCACAATCCTCTTTCATTTGAAATTTCACTTCATGATAACTAAATTATAGTCGGAATCGATATCCCCACCCGGGAAGCTGTGAGTTGTCGACGATGTTTCTAAATGTATGTACAAACACAATCTAATCTAGCGTACGCATACCTTCCGGTATCTCTCGGACACTTCCATGAGTACCTACTCGTGCGATTGCGTTTGTACCCGGTATTAGTTATTATCAAACCACTTCTTCTGCTGACTCCTCCCTCTCTCTCCCTCCCCACTCCTCTCCGTGGTCATTTCTGATTCTTCAGCCGCATCCTCCTACCGTTCTTCCATCGGTTCACGGCGCCCCAATCGTCCATTAACCCGGCGCTTCCTTCGCAGGGCGTTCCCCATTATTTCCTCTAATTGATCGCATTAATTGTCTCTTCTTTCTCCCCGATTACTATTTGTGGGTATTTACAAATAGACTACCACTAGTTCAGTCAGTTCTGCTTTTGGCTTTTTTTCTGCCTATAGTATTCTGTGGCTCAACTACTTTCATTTCACAACCTTTCCCGGACTCAGTAGCGAGGCAAATCCACGTTGACTCTCATACACCCCTACTATAAATTAATCTGTAACTATCGCTCCCCCAATTCGCGCTCTCTCCATATCTCACCTCTCACAACCCTAATATGTCTTTACACAGTTCCTTCATTTCTCTCTTCATATTTTCTAGCTTCCCTATCCTCATCATTGTCCTAAATGCCATGCATATATCCTAAACGTTTCGGTCCACTCCTGGATCTTCCTTTCAACCCATTTCGCCCCAGTTGCCAAGGATTTAGTGAGATTAAGATCCCAGACACCTAGCCCATATCACTGCCGGGCACGACACACGGCCCAAAGAGCCGAGTCCTACAGTGGCCAAGATTCATTGCCGGTTTACGAGGCGTATTCGAAAAGTAAGAGCCGTTTTCTTATGTTACATACAACGGCGGGTAGGAACAAAGTTTTAAGCGTGCGGTGCCATCTATTGTTTGTTTCCGAAGCCACTGAAGTTATTATTTTGATTCAGTAGTGATTTGTTAGTCAGTGAATAAAAACACAGTAATCAACCCGAAGGTCGGTTTAGTAGGTGATGGTAGAGCTCACCCGTGTACCAAGCCCGACGGCGTGTGAATATTCACACATCAGGGTAGGGGGGCCAGTTCCTTTCCCTGTGCCGGTTATGGTTTCCCAGGAAGATCTGGTACCCGAAAAATCAACTAGCTTGGGTGGAGCGGCAGGTGCCCAAAGTGCCTTGCCCGGGAATCGAACCCGGGACCCTCTGGTCAGCAGTCCAACGCTCTACCCGCTAGACCACCGCGATCCAGTCAGTGAATGCAGATAAAAATGTCCGCGAAAATTTTTCTCCCACCAGTTGCGGAGTGCGTGCTGTGATTCGATTTATGTGGCCAAAAGGATCGTCAGCTGTCCATATTCATTGGAAACTGTGCCTAGTTTACTGGCAGCCTATGATTGACGAAAGGTTAGACAAAGGTGTCGAGACTTCAAAAATGATCGCACAAATGTACACGATGAAGAGAGCGGAAGAGTGGCAGGCCAAGCATCTACATCCGAAATAATACCCCGAACGCCACCGCAAAGGCGCGTGGCGGGGAGTCTTAGGTCACCACTCGTAAAATAGAATAAAAACACATTCAAAACTAACAAATTCATGGCAAATCACATACACACACAGAGGTGTTTTACGCAAGGCGTTATAATGCAAAACCCATTTTAATTAACCCACATGAAAATGCAGACACTATCAACTAACATACACATGCACATGCATATACATATATACCTTTTGTCTAGGCAGCATTTCATCTTGTCCTCACTCGTAAATCGAGCATCGAAGAGCGATGAAATCGTTCAACAAGTGGATGAAGAACTGTGATCCGATCTACGATTGAAGATTAGTGCTTTAGCAGATACATTTCCTCCTATAAAGCAACAATTTTCAAAATTTACAAATCATTCGCTTTGACCAGGATAAAGCACCTCGCTTCAACCTTACGACTGCTTCCCCTTCTCGCAATGGAAAGAGTGACTCGGTGGACAACGGTTTGAAGACGACAAAGAGGAACTCAAGACGACGCCGCTGTCAACCGGGTAACACCCCAGGCGGCGAATGAACTTCTATTCTGGAGGATTGAAGAAGTTGGCGCAGCGTCGCGAAACGTACTTGGAAATGAACGGAGATTGGTATGTGGAAAATTGAAGTATGCTTGTAGGAAACTGAAACCGGTCATATTACCCTCTTCAAACGAATATATTTTTTATGAACAAACAGCCCTTACTCTTCGAATATTTCTCGTAGTTTCCATCCCCAAACTTTGTTTCCGTCCACATTTATCATGGGAGATGTAGTTGAAGTGCTTTCTCATCGCATTCCTCAATAGGAACGTGACGCCATCACTCGAACGGCCTCCCTACTGGGGCCATACGCATTTCCAGCCCCATTACTGAAACTATCCTTCGACCTACCAGCTGAAAAGGGTCGCCCCCTACCAGGTGCCATCATCATTATTGCCGATGCAAATCTAGGGGTCGAAGGACCGCGGAAGTGGAGGAAGTCTTATGTAGATAAGCACATCTTCACCAAGAGTCAAGGTCCTGCGCCAATGGATGACAGCATTTGTCCAGCCACTGGGACCCCACACGCTAAGCACTCTCCGACGAATTCATTGACAGTTGCACTAATGTCAAGATAATCGCATATTTTTTCTTAAAAGTTGTTCACTGCTGAGTATTTCACATTGTTTTGCAGTTGGAGATGAACGCGATAAATCGGTCCTCGAGAAGATTTCGCGACATTTTGCGAACAGAGAGAAGTTTTTCCCTCCCTCGACCCTTGGGCCAGTGTGACTCACTTCCTCCCTCCCCCCCGCTCCTCCCCCCTGTCCCTCCCCTGCGGGGGAGGGGGGGCACATTTCTCGTCAAAAGGGGTCCAATATTCCCCTTTCTGAGTCCCTCATTTCTGGTGCAACAATAGGTCTCCCGTCATATTTTTAGGGGAGGCAGAGCGCGACGGCTGATATCACAACTGATAGAGTAAACACGGAGAGTTGTGAAAGGTTTACGGCCAGCACGGAGTGAGTAAATGGATGAACATCCATGGGACGCCTCATGAATTTTACTGAATATTATTTTTCCTCCTTCACCCTTCCTCTCCCATTTCTTCCCTTATCACTCACCCTCCCCACCTGGTGCTTGCACCCCCTGCCACACACCTTTTTGGTGGATCGCGGGGTATTTTTGTCGACGACTCATCTAAGGAAATGGGTAGGCCAGTGGGAGGGGGCCAGTGCAAGCTGGGCTTATTCAAGTTTTGGAAACAGAGCGCCGAGTGATAGGCAATTGTTGTTCGGTACTTGGATGTTCGATGGTTGGTCGCAGAGGCGAGGAAGGTACGTTGATTGGCGCTGGATTTGAGGCGAGGTCGTTGGGAGTAAAAAGTGGTTATTTGCCGGCGGAGATCCCACGAGAGGTGAACGGGGAGGTCTGAGAGACAGCTGCGGTGGAAGATGGTCGAAGGCAAATACGATTTGAACGAAGCTGGCAGTGTCACATAGTTGATGCCGAGGAGGAAGAGAATAATGATTGCATATTGACTGTAGACGGTGAATTTACTGAACTAGTTTACAATGACTATCTCGGCAGAGTGCTTGCGGAATATGGCAAGATCCAAGACTGCATCTGCAAGGCGCCGAGAGGGAATCGAAGAGGGGTCAATCTCCTATAAGGAGTCTATATAGCATGTTGCTTATGGTGGAAGTTGTTAATAATGTGTGACGAGTACATAATTAATTGAATTTTTTATGCCAGTAAAAGTAGGTCAGTGTAAAAAAACCTTATTTTTAGGATTTGCAATTTGAATCTACCAGGATAAGTAAAAATGTCGAATAAATGCAGATGGTGTGTGGGCGTAACTGTTTTAGTGGTGAATGTAAGAGAAAGGTAAAGAGTTTCGAATGATTGTATCAAATAAAGAAAATGATTAGAGAACACTGACAATTGGAAAAGAGTGTAAAAAATGTGCACTAGGATGTTTTGGTTCATTGGCCGCGCCGAAGTACATGGATGGCAGTGAACTCGCCGACCGGACAAAACCCGAACAAATACATAGAATATACGTGTGTGTGTATATATACATATTTAGTACCTATATACATATATAAAAAAGCCGTTCCTGAAACACGTCATCTTGTTTATTTGGAATCCCATATTTATTGACATTACTACCATGTGTATAAGAGAGCATTTGCGACCGAGTAAAATAATGGTTTTAATGGTGGAAAAACAGCTCTAATTCTACAATTTAAATAAATAAACCGATTTTTTAGGTAGTTTTTTAGGTTTTATTTCACATCCGTCTATAATTTAAATATGTTCGTAAAGCGAAGAGCGAATGGAACGAGGGGGAGGAGGAGGGTGGAGCGGCGAGAAAGTGGAAGGTTAGAGCGGTCAAATAGATTCGCAAGGCGAAGGAGAAACGGAGCCACGAGGCAGTACGGAAGTGGATGAGAGGATATAAGCATGGACTAGGCAGAGCAGACGACCTTCCTACGGACTACGACCTGGATGCTTGTTGGTGGAATGGCCTGAGATAGGGTGTGGCCACGGAGAGGGAGGGAGGGATGGCGGGAGGGATTGCAGAGAGGAGTACATGAAGGGTGTGGGTTAGGGCGGAGGGGAAGAGACAAGCGAAGAGTGATGCCAACCAAAAACGTTCAAAAGAAGAGTGGTATTTTTAAAATAGTTATGTGACAGAGTACAATAAGAGACACAGATGGAAAGAAAAGGAATTGATTTTGAAAGTATGAAATAAGGCATAGTAAGTTCTATAAGTTGGGGATGCATGTTAGTTGATACAAATATTCGCTCTTCCCCCGGACAATCAGGAATCATAATAGTGAGAAATCAAAGTCATTATAGAAATACTAAAGACATTCGATTTACAAGTTAGGGCAAAATAAAACTCTGTGTAGATATCAGGTAGGTGCATATGCATGTGTATGTTAGTTGATAGTACATGCATTTGCATACGTGTAATTTACAAAGGTTTTTGCATTAATATACACGCCTCTGTGGGTGTAGCTTGGCATGAGTTTATTGGTTTTTGCATATAGTTTTATTCTCTTTTACGGGTAGTGACCTAACACCTCCCGCCACACGCCCTTGCGGCGGCTTACGAGGTATTACGTAGATGTAGATGTATATGCGGACATAAAAGTATATGGATAAATAATTAGACGGAATAAAGGTTGATATTTGAAGCACTAGTTATAGAATATTACACAGCGGAGGGGACGAGAGCCAGCGAGGGGTTGCCATAATATTGAATCGAGAGGTAGGAAGAAGCGTAGTAAACATAGAACAAGCAACCGATAGAATATTACTAGAAGAGATAAAAGCAGAACCGATGAACTTGGTCATTGTTCAGATATACATGCCAACAAGCAATCATAAGGAGGAAGAAGTTGATAGGGTATACGATCAGTTAGAGGACATAATTGTGGATGTTCGTGGAGGGAAACATTCGATAGTGATGGGGGATTGGAATGCGACGGTAGGCGAAGGTTTAGACGGCACAAAAGGCGAAGGTATACATGGCAAATGTCCGGAGATTCAGTTAGATTACATTATTATTTGACCTACTACATTCTGTAACAACAATATTAAATCAAACAGTGGATGCGAATGTAGATAGCAGTGTAGCGATAGCGAGTGTGTGATGACTGATTCAAAACGCAGAAAGCGAATGAGGAAATGGAAAGCACATGCATTTACCGGTATGAAAAATGGCACCAATACATTGGGGCAGTGGATAAATGTATGACTAGTAAAAGCAACTATAGGATAACGAGTTATTGACTCAAATAACACTTTAAGGTGCAACAAAGGAGAAGATAGATAACATGCGAAATAAATAGAAAGATTGAAAAGAAGGAAATGTTAGAGTGCATGCACTGAAGTAGGAAAGGGAGTAAAATTCAAATAAAAAACTGAATTGGAAAAAAATAAGAGCCGAAGAAAATGGGTGAAAGATGCGGGGATATGGAAAGTGTAGAGGGGAGGGGGGAAATCATTGCGATACACAGGAAGGTGAAGGCAAAATCATGAAGTAAGTAGGGAAAATCTGAGCAAAAAATCCAGGTAATTAAAAGTATTAATTGAGCCAGGAAAGATTCATGACATACAAGGTAAAGATAAGGTTTGTTCAGCAAGTTTCGGCTTAGAAAAAGAACATGCGGTCGATGGGGATAGCTCAAGTTCAGACATACTTGATTGCGAGATAGAAAGGACGTCAAGAGAGTGAAATCAAATAAGGCCGTGAGAATAGATAACATCCAAGCGAAACTACTAAAGAGTAGAGGTAAACATGGAAGGAAGAGTTATTATGGGATCATTCGCAACCTTTACGAGAAAGAAATTTGGCCGAAAAATTTCGTAGGATAAGTATTATTTCACATTTCAAAACGGGATCGGCCCATGTATGTGATGACTTTAAAAACATAAGATTGTATTTGAACTCAGCTGATGTATTACTTAGGATCACCATTAGAATTAAAGCTAGAAGAGCAACTGATGACGTTGGGGATCATCATCTTGAGCTCTGGAAGAGGAGAGATGCAATAGCTTTAAGGCTACTGATTGAAATAAATTGAAATTCAACCAGAATGTAGAAGGCATAAGATACACTGAATTTGGACAAACTAATTGGTATATTGCTGGAATTAGAAATAGATGGGAGGGACAGGAGGCGAATCCGATATCTGTACATTTCTCAGACTGTTTAGGTGAGAGTGGGGGACGGAGAGTCCGAATGGGCAATGTTAGGAAGAGGTGCAAGGCGGGATTACCCCCCCCCCTTGTTTTTCAAAGTATACGAGGTGGTGTGTTGGTGTAAAAAGCTTAGGTGGAGGCGGAACAAGGATCGGTCGGGAATTTAAAAAAAAAATCAGTGATATTGCTAAGGATAATCAACATTAATAAACCAGACAGTCAAGAAGTATAATGTTGGCACAGCGATCTAGCAAATCAGTTTGATAGGTATGAACTGAGGATTAGTGCATGAAAAAACAAAGGTTATGAAGTTTTTGAGAAAGATCAAAGTTATTTTTAATATTTTAAAATAGAATACGCAAAACAGTTTGCCTATCTATGAAGTGTTTTGAAATAAGTTGGTCGAAGTATATCGGAAATTAGAAGGAGAATTGCGTAAGACAAAGATGCCACCGCAAAAAATAAGGAACTGATGCCACGGACGTTGAGCACGAATATTGAGAAAAGACTCTTCAAACATTTGAGATGTGCGTAGTGAAATGATCGTCAAAGCTAGATAATAGGTGCAGATTGGAGGCTCTCGAGTAGGAAGAACTGAAAAGATAGAGCAGATGGGAAAACAAAGGAAGAAGTGGTATGCATTGTGGGGAGGGAAGGAGAGAGGATTTGTTGGGAGAAACGAAAAAGAGGTAGAAAAGAAGGATGAGGAACATATTGATGGGCGATGGGATTCTGGAGCCCGTGACAGAGGGGAGAACGTAAGGCAAACGAGGAAGGGACAGGAATACAGGGATTGGCTTTTTGAACGGAATGGAGGTAGAAAGAATGGTGATTGGGAGAAGAGTAATGTAGCGTGGGGTGTCAGGACGTGTTTTGTTAGGCGAGGATAAGGGAACTGCGGTGATAGTTCTTAAGCGGAAACTTACCTTCAAAAAAGAAACTCAGGTGTGGAAAAATTTATTTTATATTTTAATTTTGGCTGAAAATTAACTTTTTCACATTCTAAAAATTAAATGAATTGCCTCCTGAAATGACATTGTTTCATGAATTGCTACCAACCGATAAGTACTAAAACTGGGAGAATTCTCACATCATTTTACTACAATGCTAACTCTCAGTTTGAGAAAAAACATATTCCTCAAGTGAATTAGTCGACGCCAAAAATCGCAAAATGGATGCATGAACTCTACAGGCATATGCATGGCACGCGACGGTAGAGTGCAGCTGAAGTGACTGAAAAGAGGGGGATTCTGGGACTGGCTGGAGAGTGATGCGATTTGGAGAGGATTCCAGGTTGGAGGGAAAATGTTTGACACTCTAGAAGGTGATATACGATTCAATAAAAGTTGGTTCGGAGATGATTTGAAAAATTATATCGAGGCGTCAGAGGCAATATATTCTTTCCTATTTATTGAAATAACGCCTGGGAGCTCTCCGTTGCCGCACGGGGTGGACTTCCGCCCCGTGGAGGATTAGTCCTTCGGTTCGTGCCGCCCTAGAAAAGACCTCAAAGATGAGAGAAGCGGCGGGCTGGTACCGACCGCTCCCTCTCATCGGGAGGGGCTTCAGTCTCAAGGGAGTGGACTCAAAAAAAAAAGCTTGCTTGAATACCACGAGCACATTTTCAACATAGAGAATGTGAAACCTCGCAAGGCGATTCCCTGGTGGTTAGCCGATGAGCCTTTTGCGAACTTCTGCCACGCTCTTAATAAGCAGGCCCTAAGTGGCTGGGCAGCAACACTGTGCACTCAGGTGCTTCCAGCAATCTCCCACCCAATCGGGTGGGAGATCGCGAGGTGAACGAGGAGTGTAAATACAGTCATGTGGAACAAATGCTTACGACTGATCGAAAATCGATACGGAAACTTAAGTTTTATTTTCACACAATTGTACACAAACGAGTTCACGAATATTGTGACATTAATTCGCACAATTTTCAATGGCAACCAACCCGAGCGAATAGTGTAGAGGAATAGATTCTAACGTCAGCTTGAACACTTCAGTCAAAACAAATCGCCAGGCCCCGATCAAATCACTTCTCGCGTATACAAAAAAAGTGGTCTCAGAAATAGCTCCGTATTCGGAAAATATATTTCATAAATCCCTATGCGATCGCGTTGTAACCAAACACTGGAAGTAGCCAAGTCTTTTCCAATATTTTAAAAAAGTTGACGGAGAACAACCGAGTAACTACCGACCCGTCTCTCTCACTTGCATGTCAAGCGAAATCTTAGAGAACATAATGGTAAGTTTAATCAAGAAATATCTCGATTTTGAGAGTTTACTACACCAACACGATTTCCGAAAGGGTAGATTTTATGAAACCCAACTGGTACTTTTCGTTCATGATATTTTGGACTCGAGAGAAAATAATGTTCAGGTCGATGCTATATGTCTAGATTTAAAAAGCTATTCGACAAAGTCCCTCCAAAAGTTTGGGAGCTACGGGATTGATAATTGTGTAACAGACTGAATTGATTAATTCTTGACAGGCGGCGGGCAAAGGGTCGTAATAGACGGAGTATCATCCGGCAGTATAAGCGTCACATCGGGTGTCCCACAGGGAAGTGTTATCGGTCTGCTATTGTTCCTTTTATATTTAAATGACATCGGGTCTCAGGTTTCCAGTAAACTTCGTCTATTTGCTGACGATGCAGGGACATATAGATACATTTCCATTCATGAAGAATGAGTGTCGTTTACTAACGGTCTAAATTCAATCCAAAAGAAGTGCGAGACATGGGAGCTAGAATTGAATTTTAATAAAATTGTTTTGATAAATATTTGGAGGAAGAGTATTTCACCAAAAAACCCTTACATTATCCCGGGAACAATCGTAACACACTTTAAGAATCGTTAAGATACTTGGGGGTAACAATAACAAAGGATATACCGTAGGGAAAACATACTGTTGAAATTTGCGAAATATCAAATAAAAAGTAAGGATTCATAAACAGGATACTTGGGAAATAGTAGAAGAGCTCTGTTATTTTACGTTAGTTACGCCCCACCTAGAGTATGCTGCTGGTGCATTGGATCCTCACGAGGTAGACTTATTTTCGGGACCAGATCGAGTGCAACGTAGATCAGCTATGTTTCTGAAAAGTTGTTTAATGAACAAGGTAGCAGTGCCACGACACTATTGGATTAATTGGGACAGGAGCCGCCAGTTGAACCTAGGTTTAAATACAGGTTAAATTCACTGCGTATATTTGAGGCGAGTTACTTACCTAGGATTTTAAAGACATATCACAGGTCCCGACTTACTAAGGTGGATCGGATCACGCACGTAAATTCAGGGAGATTTATTAGAACCAATAGATTTAAAATGTTTTTTCCTCTTTCCATTAGATAACAAAATGCATATGACAGCAATCACGTAAAAGATAATTTGAAGAGATTGTGTACATAGTTTATCCATATCCGATATGTTATTTTTTTATTCAATGCACCCATCTTTTAAACAGTTCTACCACATGATTTGAACATGCGTATCCTTTTATTGAATATTGTTGCTTGTAAATACTTTCTTACGAGTGATTAAAATTTTTTGAGTGCATGATCAAACTAATATTTGTGCAGAGGCGACTTGATTGGGATTGTGCATGCATGGCTGGGTGACCTAGCACCACACGCCGTTGAGGCGGCTTGCGGTGTATTGTATAGATGCAGATGAATGCGCACGCGGATGTGACTCGCCCGAAGGCATGGCATTAAACATCGCCCCCAGGAATACACTTCATCGGGACCGGAAATTTCCTCAGTGTAGCAGTATTAATCTGTGCTGGGGGGACGACCAATATAAGTGAGCCCTTTTCCACATCTATGGATGCGTGTTTTAAGGAGAAGTTGTGAAGGGTATTAGGCTACTGGATGGAGGGAGGAGAGAAACCCGGCGCCGGTGTTAATGTACTCTCAACGATAGGAGCCGGGGCCTCACACCATTTAAAATCCCAACCGACGAATGGCGTTCTCACTTTCGGACGCTCCACCAATCACTCCACGCAGGGTTCGATAAATCACTGAAAAATACTGCCGCCGCAAGGATTCGAACCCGGGACCCCGGGTGGAAAGCCAGTTCATTAAACACCATACTAACCCAATCCTCAACTTTCACAGATCTAACTTTCGTAGATCCCACTGAATATCGCAACCAAGATCCACCGTTAAATGAGAAAGATGTTATTTCGCAGGCAAGGCAATTCGAGGCAATTCCGAGAGCCCTAAGTGGCGCAGGACTCCAATTCTCCTCTTCCTCATGAACTCTAATGACCCGTTCTGTCTCGTCGGGGCGTGTCCATCCCCCGTTGTGCTGCTGGTGCCGCGACAGTCTCGCGGGGACGATCCTCCACCCCTCATCCCCCAACGGCATCCACGCAGAGTGCAAGAAGAGAAGAGGGAAAGAATAAGCGGCTCCAGGAAGGAGAAAGAAGGCAGTCCCACGCGGGAGAAGCTGAGCTGCCAGGGAACCGTTTCCAGTTCGTCTCGACGCCGCTGTGGCGGAGGCACAGGTCACCAAGTGAGTTCCACATTCGAGTGTTCGGAGAGGAGCGACGCGCCGCGGCCGATCGTGGGACTCTGTCTCACCCTCGCCCCACCCCCTCTCCTGTGACGTCACCGAGCTCGCGGGAAGGGGTGGGACCGAACCCTTCCACGCTCTCAAGCTCCACAGATCAAGGTCACCCTCGATCGATTCCTTCGCCGCTCTCCTTTCCCCTGCGGGCAGCGCGCCGCCCGCGAGGACTGCGGAACACCCCGCCCGAATCACGTCACCAAGGGTTCCGTTGATGGCACAGGGGGGAAGGGCTGGAGACGCAAACCAGCCCCACCAAGTACTCGCCCCCGCCGCTCAGGTGGCGTGCGCAACCAGTCCTGGGGGTCGAAGTGGACCCCTCCACCTTTCAAGGCCAGGGAGGGGAGGGCCCCCCACCCGCACACCTGAAGTGGCGCCGTATCGATCGCAGGGGGGGGGACGGCGTGTAGGGCGATTGGCCCCTTTCTGGCGCCGCGCGCGGAAGGAGATGCGTGGTGATGGCCTAATTCAGTCGATGTGGAAGCCCATTTGTAGCCCGGATGTAGATTTGTGACCGTGCGAAGGGTCAACAACGGAGAGATGCACTGTTGCGCATGCGCGACTTATTCGTAACATACAGACGTGAACGTTAAAATGGACATAATTCATTCGTGTTGCGAGCACCCGAGGAAATCCGACTCTAGGCGGCGTTGGGGTGGCGGGCCTTCGGACCTTAGGTCCCCGGGGTAGTTTCCCTAGACACCCGGGGATTCGGTTGCCGACTGATGTCCTTGCTTTCGCTTGGCGTCCAAAAAGTGATGTCCCGATGATGTCATCGATGACACGACTGTTCTCTGATTGGAGCAAAATGGCAATTAAAAATGCATCTAGGTAAAAATTAGTATTTGCCAATGATTTTAAAAGAGAGGCTCGATATTCGGCAAGGAAGGTAATCACTTTTCTTCGTACGCATGTACTCCTCCACAAATGCACGAATCGTGCTATCGTCAGGAATACCCTCGCGGAGAGAAAAGGTAAATTTCCGTTGAGCAAAAAAAATGTTTTCCCGCACAAAAAACTTAACCTCTTATTTTGAAGTTGAAGATGTGTTAGTTGGAGCCATGTACTTTGGGACATACAACCACGCGATGATTAGATGGAGTGAACAAGACACCAGAAGGAACTGGGAAGCACCACTCTTTTCGTGGTGCTCCCGAATTTCCCAGCCAATTTGTAGCCTCCCGCAGTGGGCACGCATCAACGGAAACACCTGGGCGATGGCTTCCGTCTTCGTCGGCACGAGCCTTGGCCCACGGAATTATCTACCAACTACATGGAAATGATTTCCTTCGCAAGCTCGCACTTCAGATTCTTATTTTGCATTCAAAATCCCGAGCGACCGAATCCAAGTGTGTTACGTTCGTCTCATGTATGGTGTAAGTGCTTTCGGGTGAAAGACTCTTCCTCCAAAAATGTATCGAAACATTTATTCAAATATAATTCTAGTTCTCTAGTCTCGCTCCACTCTCGTATTGCATTTAGGTCGTTAGGTAATGATACTATATCTTCTCGACGCCTGGATATTTCCCAAAATACCACTGAATCGTAAACAGAAAGACGAATTAAAATGAAATGATTGACTTTGTAATTCCACACTATTTAGCGTCAATTTTCGACTTCAAACGTCATCATCACGAACCTCGGATAATCACAATCGAAGTCAAAAGCTGAGTCTTGTATTATTAAATTAATTGTGTGGAATTACAAAGTCAATCATTTCATTCCAATATGCTATAAAAAATTCCATAATATTACGCCGGTGACAAAAAATTTTAAAAATTAGACGAAGTGTACCGGAAAAATGAGACCTGATGTCATTTGTCATGTCTTGTGTGTCAGACCTGATGTCATGTGATTAAAAGGAACAATAGTGATTCGATAACACTTCCCGGTTTGATAGCGCTGTTGTTTCCATGAACATCCCGTGCATTTGACCAAAATACTTACGGGACTATTATCCAAGTTTTCACCAACTATCTTATTTTTTAAAATTCCATTTACGCCTGGCGACATGCTTTTCATGCTAACGTTTCTGGCAGTTTTATAGTTGTGTGTTATTTCATTTTTTTAATTGCTAGATTTGCCCTGGCGTGATCTCCTCTTTTTTTTAATACCATACTCTTTGGTATTTTAACGCTTCACGCATTTCTATGTAAAGTTTCTTGGTTCCCTCCAGTACCTTTTTAGTTTACCAGGCATAGATTTTTCAATTGCAGACCGCGCGACGTCGAGAAATACACTCGGCAAATTCTCACTGTCTCTGTTGCTTCTGCTTTCCTTAAATAAACCTTAAGATTATTGTAGGTCATACCTTGATCCTTCGTAATCGGACCGGTCCAACAACTAAATCTTTCTTTTGGGTTTCCGACTTTCTTCAGTAAATAAATTAATTTTAACGGACACTATTCTGTGGTCACTAAGTCCTTCTAGTGTCTCCGCATTTAAGGACGTTTTTGTATAGTATTGAGGCCAATAATTAAAGTATTATATTTCCTCTGGTGACTGTTAGTGCTAACTAGTTTAATAAATATTATGTAAAAACACGAAGCAGTGACTCGTATGACTCCTGGTCCTTACCTCCTGCTATTAAACTATAGGTTTTCCAATGTATGGATGGAAGACTGAAACCCCCTCCAATCGTCATTCTCCTATTGTGTAAATGGGAATTCAAACTAGCGATCTCTATCTGTACTTGTGATGTATCTCCGGAATCGGAAGGCCTGCAGTAGGCACAAATGTAGACTCTTCTCTATGGAGTACCAAACACTTTCAATGATACTGCTATTAAGGAAAGACTCACTTCTGCTTTCGTGAATATCCTCAAGAGCTATGAGCATTTCTCCTGCAATCCTGTCTTCTCTGTCCCTTCTGTAAACTCCAAAGCCTTTTGGATTAATCTCCTCGTCTTCAATCTCCTGCGATAAGCAGCCCTCGGTTCCTATAATTATATCGGCTTCGGTACTTCTTATCATGTGGTAACATTCGGCCATTTTGTTTTCCAAACTTCAGCAGTTGATTATCGCTACGGATTCTAGTACAATTCATTGTCATTTTCCTTTCCAATACTACTTACTCAAGGAATTATTTTTGCCTGTTCATACTCGTGCGCGAAATCTAATCTTTCACGACATGTGCCATGATTCTTGCCACAATTATTATGTGCAATTGTTATTCACTTCCCTCCCTTCTTAGATTTATAATTAGCATCCGTCGACGCCCAGAACTGACAACAAAGTTCAACGTTTACGTGAAGTGATGAATTCAGACCGTGGGCTAAGTGTGCGCATAATCTTATATTAGCTTTGATAAGATGGCAGTTCACACTTTTGCCACTGAAAATTTTGCGATGCGAAAGATACGCACTAAACTCTTCCCAAAGGTCCAGACGGATGACCGACTACCTGAAGAAAAACGACATCGTGACGATTCCCTAATCCTCTTAGAGTCCCGAATTGGCACCAGCAGGCTAATATTTCCTGTTCCCGAAAGTGAAATCCTCCCTCAAAGGACACCACCATGGGATCCTAAGTGCGGTCGAAGAAGCTTGCACGCGTACCCGTAAAGGACCACCTTCCGGAATCCGCCTACCATGGAGACTTGGAGATCGCTGGCGAAAGTTTGTCCACGCTCAATGGACGGGTTTGGAATGATTTGGGATCATTGCAGCAGTATCCGAAATAAATCTATTTTACCGAAACCTTTACCGATACTTTTTATACAGATCTTCTATTTCTGACTCAAACGTTAGTTTCCTTGATCTAGGCACTCACCTCCAGAATAACACGCTTAACACCTTAGTCCACATGAAACATACCAACCAACCAACATTACCTTCTGGTCAACATGCGCCACCCGTCACACATATACAAAGCGCTCCATCCAAGGTTCACTGTCAGTCCGTGGCCTCCGTCTCCATAGCGACAGCACCGCGTCCCGACGGACCCACCACCTACGCGATTCCCCCGAGGAAAGCGATCACCCGGAAAATCCACTTAATAACAAAATGGTCAAAACCTTCAGTCCAATATACTCCTCGTCCCGAAACAAACCACCCCAAATACCCGAAACTATTCGCCGCATTCTTCCCCGGAACAAAAAAAATCAAACACATAATACGTAAAACCTACCTACCCTGTTATTCGAAACGATAAGTCCAATATTAGTTCTATTCCAACATTGTCCCTCCGTCTCATTTAAAGGCCCGTCAAACTCGCGGGATATCTACAAATCCACGAGACCACCTGTTGCCCCCTCCGTCTCTTCATCTACATCCACGCAATACCCCGCCAGCCGTCGCAAGGGCGTGTGGCGGGGGGTGTTAGATCACCAGCTGTGCATGCACAATCCCAATCATGTCACCTCTGAACAAATTAGTAGTTTGATCATGCACAGGAGCAAGGCTAATCACACGAAAGGAGGTATTTACAAGCGGAAATATTCAATAGCAGGATGCGCATATTCAAATCATGCAAGATGAACTGTTAAAAAGATGAGTCTCTTACATGAAATAAATAACATGCAGGGTATCGATAAATTATAAATATTCTGCCGATTCTAATTATCTCCTACGCGAGTAATGTCATATGTATTTTGGTCAAAATAGTACGAGGAAAAAACGACAATTTTAAATCCATCCGTTCTACAATAAATCTCCCTGATTTTACGTTGGTGATTTGATCTAGTAATTCGGGGCCTCTAATATGGCTGTAGTGACCTGCGTCGAATTTACGCTCTAAATTTAACCTATATTTCAACCTAGGGTCAACTAGTTGCTCCCATTCTAATTCGTGCAAGAGTGTCCTGACACTGCTACGTTGTCCTTTACAACTTTTCAAACACCTAGCTGCTCTTCTCAGCACCACGTGACCACCCACGCAGCAAATGCGGCCATCTTCTTCGACCAGCCACCTCCTTTTACCCTCCCGCACCTCCTCAGACACACCGCCGAAACTCAAAACCCTCGACGTGGTCTGCATTTGCATCCTGGGAACCGGTTCGTCCGCCGGGCTGAGCCTTGCTCACCAGAGGGCACGCCGCCTTCCTCTTTCCTCCCTTCGATCCTCACCCCACCGCCTTAATCCCCTCCCCCATCCCCCTCTCTCCCCGCCACACATACTCTGCCTTCTTCCTTCCATTAAGAAGGCGGTTGCGAATATCCGAAAAATTAAGTAGTGAGTAGGTTTTCCTGCGTTCCAAACTTTACATACAACTAGCAAACCCACATTAGAAATATTTAGCGATTGGCAGGATGTTTCTTGTGTTCGCTTTGTTAATTTATTTGCTTTTTGCTAATGACAGCGGCCCCATTCCATGAATTTGAAATTCCGAAATTTTATAATGCCTCATAGAATAAGAGCAATCCGGAGTAGCCCAGTCACGACACAAACGGAGAAGACAAAAAGGAGTTGAGATGGCACAGAGGTTCAGCCAAATTTTGAGATTGATTTGTGAAGACGAAACTAATGAACGATTTGAAGAAGAAATTCACGGAACGTCGAGGAAAAGCAAAAGAGGCTCTACGCATCCAAAGCCGAATTATTCAACGGCAAAAGATATCATGGGAAGAGTTATCACGAGAGGTTAACCCAATTAATTAATTTCGGTCGTAGGCCCACCAGTGGTGTGGAGCGGTCTGCCCTTTCGTCTTGGAGGGTGGCCCGTACATTGATTCGCACGTCGATGCAGAACAGTGACTCATTGACGATAAGATGATGGTCAACATAAAATAACAATGTCGTGAATTTCAAAGCGAGCATACCACCGCTTCCATTCGCTGCCTCCTCAGAGCGTCTTGTCCTCCAAGACCTCGGGGGTCACGCGCAGGCGAAGGGCGCTCGGCGCCGGGCCCATCCCCCATTTCGCCGCCACTGAAACATCGTACGAGTGACATCTCCTTGCCGTGGAGCTCCCTCGTTCATCACGGGTTCACCAATATTTCCTCAACATGACCCAAAGTTGAAAACATTCGAAGTTCCCCAAAGTGCCGCTTCCGCCATCGTCCTGGAGCCGTGGACGAGAGCGGCCACGCGATCGATTCGCCGCGGCCGGCGGGCATCATCCTGGCGGAGAGGCACCCCGCGTCGAGAGCGCGTGAGGCGGGCGACGGCACTACCCGGGGCGGTCCCGCTGAAGAGGGGGGGGGGGGTCCTCGCGCAGCCCCCCCATCCCATGGGTTCCCTTCTGCGAGAGCGACTGAGTGGCGTCGTTCGGACCTTTGGAAAGAAGGCGATGGAGGCCTTCGGAGGCGTCGGGGGGCGCGACCACCCCCGGGAATGTTGACGCGGGGCTTGCTCTCCACCCCTCGGATAAACACTATATTTACAGGGTTATCACCATTGGGTTGGGTTCGCCATTTCCTTTAGGTTTTACGAGGTTTCTTTAAACGCGTGGACTTACAGTTATTCCCTTCCTTATCTTTCGTGGGAAAAACAGGGGTCGTTCAATGATTCCTTATGAAATCCAAGAGATGGTGCAGTATCGAAGGCTTGCGTTTAATAGGCCTCATCTCTCACTAGTCTACAAAACAGTTAAGGACACAGTCATATCATAAGTGTTTTTGATTTTGCACGAAAATATAGGGGGAACTTATCTGGCAATTCAGAATGACCTCACCTAGGTCCCCAGTTTCCATGCTCAAAACCACTGGTGCTCTGTGCTCTATGCTCTAAGGGCTTATATCGCCACGCAAGAAAGAATGGCACGGGAGCCCCGATCGAAGATCGACGGAGGGATGGCTTCTCTCTCTCAAGGGAGATACTGCTCGGGGCGAGAATTGGAAATCCCGCCACGCCAATAGAGCTGCACCGGGTTCGCCCGAATGCTACAAGTGGCTGGGCGATCAAGGACCCCATGTCCCATCTCCCAATGAAGCAGTGTCACCCCTCTGTAGATTGGACGACTGGAGGGTCGTTTCTCGGGGTTAAGGAAAGGTAGCGCTGCGGCGGGAATAGGATTCTGCGGAAGCAGTTCCCATCCCCGTCTCCAACAGAAATCAGGTGCTGACGGGGGAGCGCTCCACCGCACCTGCAAGCCCCTACCCCTATCCCGAGGGCGCTGCCTAGGGTAAGCCGTCAGCGTACGAGAAAGGAGGGAACGAATATAATCTGCGGAGTATTTTGTCCCCGCTACGACGCAGAGTCTAATGGGAAGGAGATGTTGGATTCTTGTCGTCCAGGCGTATACCAACCGGGCGGAGAAATTCCCCAGGCGATGCAGACGGTCGTCAGGGATACGGGATGCTCCAAGCTACAAATTGTTGCTCACGTGGGGAGAAACTACGTCTCGGAACGTGGATCTCAAGAGATACTGCGCTCCTCTTTTAAGGAGATGAACTCGGAGATGAACCGGGTCGCGGCGTAATTGAAAATCTCAATCATTTTAAGTCTGTAGTATCGTGCCGCGCATTGACCTGAGATGGGCACGTTTGCGTAGTGGGTTTCAATCGAAGAATGTTGGGATTTTGTCATGTAATTGGAGCGGCATTGGTTGATCTGAAGTTTTACCTCTCTTCATGTCAGGTGCCCCTATAAAACGCTCCGGGATCCATGATACTAAAAATTTAACCAATCACTTTTCCATCTACATGTATTTCTTACAAACACACCAGAGCGTATTCCGAGTCCTGCTAATAAGGTGTGCTTGAGTGACCATGATTTGAATACATTCATCTCGACTTTGAAGAAGAGAAATAAAAAGGTGAAAAAAACGAAAAATGTACAATAACCATAGAGAAGACTTTAAAGAACTTTCCCGAATGCTTCGCTACCCGAGTTCAAAATGCGCCTTAGTCATGTCAACGTGGGCGAAGCTTGGACACAACTTGTTAACACACAAGGCCGCACAGACTTCATTCCTATCAAATATACCTTAAAAGAAATCGGGACCCCAGGTGTTTCAATAATGGCGTTAGGAAAGTCCTTCGAAAGCACAGAATGTTACACTCGCTAGAGTAGAGAAAGGAGGCAGGAACATATTTCCGTGGCGAATAAATTTTAACTGCAGAAATATAAATCTTCAAAAACTACTACCAAAAAACAATTATGTAGCATCTTACGGGACTTTAAACGTAAAACACTATGAAAATATTAGGACAATTGCCATACAACAACATCTACCCAATACCCCGCAAGCCGCCGCAAAGGCATGTGGCGGAGGGTGTTAGGTCACCTTCCGTAAATGAGAATAAAAGCACATGTAAAGCCAACAAATTTATTCCAATTCACAGACACAGATGCATATATATATATATATATATATATATATATATATATATATATATATATATATATATATATATATATATATATATATAACTTAGATAGCAACACACCGCACGACAACACATAAAAGGAACACTCACACGTAATATCTTGATAATTTCGACGGACTCGACCGGTCCGAAGAAGACGGAGTTCGAGTCCGTCGAAATTATCAAGATATTACGTGTGACTGTTCCTTTTATGTGTTCTAGTGCTGTGTGTTGCTGTCTAAGTTTTTTATTCAACACTTCCGTGTTACTTCGAAGAAATCATCTATATATATATATATATATATATATATATATATATATATATATATATATATATATATATATATATATATATATATATATATATATATATATATATATATATATATATATATAAACCATAAACACAGTAATCAACCCGAAGGTCGGTTTAGTAGGTGATGGTAGAGCTCACCCGTGTACCAAGCCCAACGGCGTGTGAATATTCACACATCAGGGTAGGGGGGCCAGTTCCTTTCCCTGTGCCGGTTATGGCTTCCCAGGAAGATCTGGTACCCGAAAAATCAACTAGCTTGGGTGGAGCTGCAGGTGCCCAAAGTGCCTTGCCCGAGATCGGATCCTCCGGTCAGTAGTCCAACGCTCTACCCGCTAGACCACCGCGACCCGCATATATATATATATATATATATATATATATATATATATATATATATATATATATATATATTTCAACGACAAAAACACATAAACACATAAAAAAGAAAAGAAACTCACTAGGTTTTGAATTTTCGGTGATCCACGCCACCTTTCTCAAGGAAGAGATGAACACTCCTCTTCCTTGGGGAAGGTGGCGTGGACCACCGAAAATTCGAAACCTAATCAGTTTCTTTTCTTTTTTGTGTGTTTATGTGTTTTTGTATTTGTCCACTACATTTCTTCATGCAAACTAATTGTAACTTACATACATGCAAATACATATGCTATCAACTAACATACACATGCAAGTGCGCCTACGAGCATACCCAATGTCTACATAGCGTTTAATCTTGTCCTGATTTGTAAGTCTAATGTCTTTACTATTTCTATAATGGATGTGATTTCTTCCTATTATGATTCCTGATTGTCCGGGGGAAAAACGAATATTTGTATCAACCTGTATTGGAATCCATTTCCCTTATCTTTATTCCCTTCTTCTTCCTGCAACAAAGAATGTATTTACTAGGTGCAATCAACATTTGTTTTGAATTAAGCCTTTCTCCTGCATTTGCATAAAATTGCAGGTTGAGATTTTAAGGGAACATTTTTCCCTTTTCCCTTCCTCTCCCTTATTTTTCCTTATTCCTGATCAATCCCAAATGATGCCTGCACTCCTTGCCACACACCGTTTTGGTGGATTGTTGGTATTTATGTAGACGTAAATTTTATCAATTATATCTTTAATTTTGCATAAAAGCAGGTACATGGATTTGTACGTTTATTCGTTTCTTTTGGGAACGTTTTTTTTTTCTTTTTCTAACCACTCGAGCACCTTTTCAATTCCTCATCCGTCCCACCTGATGCTTGTACCCCCTGTCGTGCACCTCCTGCTCAGCGTTCCGCGGGGTATTCCTTAAGAGGTAGAAACTATGTCAGTCAGGCTTTGTCTCGAATGCGTACATTTGCAAAATATTTTTGTTCGCTATCAAAATATTAAATAAAAACCCATTAGCTATACATCGTGTACTAGCATGTATAAATGGTCTAATGGGGCGCTACGATGGGAAATAATTAGTTTATCTTCATGATTCCCTGCATGTTGTCGCTAGGGTGTGTGGTAGGGGGTGATTCATAGCAGACTGATGCCTAAACACACCCCGGCACAAGCACTTATGGCGGCTCACGGAGTACTTGGAGTTGGGAACCATTGAGTTGTCTTGCCATCAAATAACAGAATTACCCCTTCTTACTTTCCAATTCTGATCCTAAAGCGTTCTGGTCATGTGCTCGAGAGTTGAGAAATGGGGTGAGCAAACCGTGGCTCGCTTAAGGGATATCATTCACACTGACAGTGAGGGAAAAGCCAATATTCTAGATAAATACAAGGCTGGTCTGAAAAGTTTCCGGAAACTTTTCAGACCACCCACGTACTTCCAAATCGTATTCACGAACGATTTTACTACCAATGGTCTCCCAGATCCTTTACTTGATTTTATTTGATTTCCGTTGTTTTTCCGGATTTTTGTTAACGATTTGAACCTCGAAATAAAAGGTAATAACAGGATGTCCGTGGATGACACGTTGATTTATCGGTTTATATCTAGAACTGAGGAACCATTAACATTAAGGGGTCTAGATTGCATTTGGAAACGGTGTACATAATAGCATCATTAAACCAGAGATCATTTGTTCGGTGGTAAAATTCTACAAAAGTTCAACAGCACTTGTTTTAAAACTAGTTGGAGTTGACCTATAAATAGTTGATACGGAAGAATACCTAGGTGTTACTATTACCAACGACTTAACCTGGGGCACCCACATACGTAAATTCTGCGGGCAAGCATATAAAAAATAGGATTAATTATATGCATCGTTGGCAGGATTTACTATAAGGTCAAGAAACGTTGTTACAATGCTCTTGTAAGGACTCACTTAGAATATGCGATTGCATTCAGTGTATGGGATCCGATGAAAAAGGTCTCATTCGGGAAATTGAGAAGATTCAACGCAGGGCAACCCCTTTCGTTAAAAATTGTTGCGACAAAACGGAAAGCGTCATCGAAATGCTTCTGGAGTTGGATTGGGAATCATTAGAAGAAAGATGATTCAATGCTAGGTTGAACTTACTAAATAAATTCAGGTCCGCATGTTTCAGCACCGAGGTCTCGCAAATTATTCTCACTCCAACATACATTGGTCGTTTGGATAATGAATATAGAATTTGGGAAATAGATGCCAGAACTAGCAGAATCAAGGACATATACATTTACACAATACCTTGTGAACCATATTTAGAGCGTGTGGCGGAGGTGTTAGGTCTCCACCATGTCTGCAAAATCCCAATTATGACTCCTCTACACAAATATTAGTTCGTTCATGCAGAGGATCAAAGTTAATTATGCAAAGGAAGGTATTTATCGTAACAACAATATTCAATAACATGATGTGTGTTTCCAAATCAAGTTGTAGAATTGTTAAAAAGATGGACATATTAAACAAAACAATAACAATGAGGAAAGAACCAGCAGAATATGAATAAAATTTGTGCACAATAAATTCAAATTATCTCCTACGCGATTGATATCATGTTTATGTTGTGCTCCAATGGTACGAGGAAAAAATGACATTTTAAAACTATCCGTTTTTAAATTTATCACCCTGTTTTTACATTGGTTATATAATCTACCATAGTAGTTCGGGGCCTATACTGTGAGATAGACTAGGTAAGTAACCTGCCCCAAATTAAAGCAGTGAATTTAACCTGTATTTCAACCTAAAGTCAACTCTTGGCTCCCATCCCAATTCGTCCAAGAGTGTCATGACCCTGCTACCTTGTTCATTAAACAACTTTTCAAACACCTAGCCGCTCGACGTTGCACTTGATCTAATTTCTGATCTTGAAAATTAACCCTACTTCATGAGGATCCCATACACTTTAAGCATACTCTCGGCGTGACTTAATTATAGTTAAATAAAAAAGCTCCTCGGCTCTTTCATTACAATTCCCAAGGGTCAGTTTTATGAATCCTAACTTTTTATTTGCTTTCCGAAGGTTTCACGCTTGTGTTTTCCCCAGAACATATCCTTAGTTATCATTACACCCAAATATTTGACCGATTCTATGTGTGTTACGTTGGTTATGTTGGTTCCTCATAGAATGTGATTTAGGATTGAATACTCTTCCTCCAAGAATTCACCGAAAGACATTTATTCAAATTTAAGTCTGGCCTCCATGTCTCGTAATACTTTTGGGCCGCATTTTGTATACACACTATATACAATGCATGATCAACAAACAGACGATGTTTAATGGAAACATGAAACCCGATATTAGTGATGTATAAAAGGGACAATAGCGGATGGATAACACTTGTGGGACATAAACCTTGTGGGACACCCTCTAAGGTTTCGCTTGAGATGGTTGTGAGATAGATGGGTCGGTAATTACTCGGCCGTGCTCTGTCAACTTTTTTAAAACATGGGAAAGGTTTTGGCTGCCTTTCAGTCTTTGGGTAGTGGGCGATAATTTAGGGAATAAATTAATACTTCCAAATAAGGAGCTATATCTGATGCCATCGTTTTGCATACGCGAGCAGGGATTAGATCTGGGCCTGGTGATTTGTTTGGACCGATATCTTTAACTTCTCATTCGATTCCAATGCAAGATATTACAATTTCAGACATTCGGTCGTGAAAGCGATGATGTGGTGATTCGCAATGTTCCTCTGAATGCTTATTTCAAACCTTATGAAAATAGCGGTTCAGTGCACTACCTTCTTCTAAAATCGTAGTAAGTTTTTGTCCGTAGATATATAGGGATGGCACTGTCGACTTATTCCCCTGAGCCTCCCGCGCATATAACCAAAATCATTTTTGGTTATTGCCTAAATTTTCAGTTAATCTTTTTATTTTTGTATTTTTCAACACCTGGCGACAAGTTTTCCTTGCCAATGTTTTAACTATTTAATAGTAAGTTAAATGTATTATTTTACTTTGTTTAATTCGTCTTTGGGTGATCTCCTCAACAGTTAACACCACCCTCTTTAGTGTTTTAATGCTCTACGTACCTTTTACCACCTGGGTTTCGTCGATGCATGAATGCATCGACGAAACCCAGGTGGTAAAAGGTACGTTGAGCATTAAAACATTTTTGATTATGCAATCGATGCATTTTATAATCAAAAACTATAACTTTGTAATCCGCAGCATTTCATTCAGACACGACCCAGGTTTATGCATCCAACGGCACCGGCCCTTGGAGATATCCCTCTTTAGATGTCACCCACAAGTAGTGGGGAGGAGCGGGAGAGGGGCGGGAGAGGGGCGGGAGAGGGGATGGTGCAGGCGGGTCAGTGAGATTGCGCCGAGAATGGAGAGTAGAATGCCGGTGGAGACACCCTTGTCAAATTGTGAAGGAACGATTCGCACACATACATACGTACATATACCGGTGTGTGCGTATGTACGAGTGCGAATGTATGTGAATAGGTATTTTAGTGTAATCTAAACACCCCGCGATCCACCAAAGGTGTGCGGCAGGGGGTGCAAGCACCAGGTGGGAAGGGTAAGTGAAAAGGGAGAGAGGAAGGGAAATATATTGAGTAAAAAACTATGAAACAACGTAAAAATTTGTACACATGCTGGCGGATGATCTAATTCAAAGCAAGTGTTAATTCAACCGACGAATTATTTTTTTGTTATGCGAAAAAAGGGAATAAAAACGAACCATATCCACACATACGGCAGTTCCCCACCATAAAAAGACAGGTCATGCAGACTTGAAAAGTAAGAAGGGGAAATTCTACTATCACATGGACATGCAATTCATGCTCTCCCCCCGTTAAGTCCCAGAAAGGGAATGTGACAGGCCGCTGTTGGCAGTGGATGGTGGCGTGAGGCGTCCCCCCAAACAGAGAGAGAGAGAGAGAGAGAGAGAGAGAGAGAGAGAGAGAGAGAGAGAGAGAGAGAGAGAGAGAGAGAGAGAGAGAGAGAGAGAGAGGGAGAGACGATGGATGGAAGGGGAACCTTGAAAGCAACAAAGAAGGGTAGGCAACATTGTACCGAGCACTACATTCATTGCATGACAGTCCCATGCGGTAATACGGGAAGGGATTCACCACCATCCATTAATATGCACGTTTGCCTCTGTGAGTGAATGACGATGTGTGCGAATATATATTTAATGCAGCTGAGGTTAAATTTTAAATAAACAAATCACTTTTTTCGTATGACTTCGCTAGAAATGGTGGTGGTACTGTTTTTTTCTTACAAATATACACAAGTAAATTGCATGTTGCATTTTTTTCCCGTGCCGGAGCTCATTCATGGTGCGTGTGACTTGGACAGTTCGTGTGCTGTGCATGCCTCGAGTGAATACAGCCCCTGCCGCATACCTTCCCGCTGGTTTGCAGGCAAACATGCAGGTGTAAAATAGTCCCTTTGCATCCGACTGATTTTTCGCTCGCAAACTCTGCCGAGACCCGTCACACGTTGACTCAAACAAATGAATCGGCATCATTTAGGACCGATTTGAAGGAGAATTTGCATGCGATTCATGGAAGTATTCCAAACAAATTTTACCGCTTGGACCCGTGCGGTGAAACAAGAGCCGATTTTGCACGTAAATCAGGTATTCCTCTCCGCGACCGTGTTTCACTCGTTGGGCTAAATCTTTAATGCCCCTATTTTTCCACTCCTCTAGGTTGGCAATCCTGATTCCGTATTCACGCTTGTCGAGTGACTCCTCAGCGGGCGCCTTTAATGGCAAAGGAGGGCGATATAAAAATACCCCCCGTGGGAGGGGGGGCGAATTAAGGGCCGTCGGCCAGGGGAGCGTTCGTTTCGGGCAGTGGTTGGTGGAGTGGAGGGGCGGCGGGGGGGGGGGGCCTCGAGGTCGGCAGATATCGATTCCCGTCCAGTGGGCTCGGGGACACGGGAGGGGAGGTGGGTGGTGCACTCGCGCACCACACACCTCCCCTCCCCCACGCCGTTTGGGGGGAGGGATGGGGGTGGGGAGGGTGCAGGTGTGGTTGGGTTCATTAGAGTGGATAACAATTTCCTTGACCTTTGAAAATGGACATCACTCACTTTCACCCTCCCGGCCACTTGACCGCCCTAGGAACGCCGACAGCGGCGCGGGACAATGGCGCCATCTCCCGTGGTCGTCCGTGTGCTTGCTTCACTCACGCCCGGTGGTCACTGGTCATATTGGCCATCTCAAAATGGTACAAGAACGACCCTGCTCAATGAGCGCGTTTCAAGGAGAGGGGAGCGAGGTCGTTCATTCATTTCCGTTTCGTCGAAAATGATTGAACTCTTGACGTGCATCCCGCGGACAAATTTCTACTGGAATACTGGATAGATAATGACGACTGCTGGAATGCTACTATGTATAGGCTCACTTCCTCCTCGAAGTGAACCAATTACGAAGACAGATGCTATTCCGGCAAGTGATTCCCCCCACCTCCACTACCTCTCACCATCTCCACGATCTCGTAGGAAATCAAATAAAAATCCACATCCGCAAGTAGTTTCGCGTTTTGAAACTACAAGAAATGCTCTGCTATCTTAAATAAAACCCGTTTCACGAACTACCAATAAATCTCTTCCGAAATTCACAAGCGACACAAAATCTGGCGCGATTCGTCTTTCAATTTTTCATTTACACCGGAACTAAAGTATATGTGGAGTATAATATTGAGGTGTTTTTAATCTCAACTCCTGAAGGACGAGTGTAGGAAATAACTGACGATATATTTTAGTAATCCGCTGTCAAACCGGTGCTCCAACATGAAATCATTCCCCCTCCGAAAGAAGAAAGAGTGGATCAGACGTCCGCGTCTGCGGAGGCACACCTGCACGCTAATTACTGCGAAACGAAGGGTCCAAAGCACCAGAGGCAAACGCACCACTTGGCACACGAACAATGCACGCCATTGCAGAGTGACAAGAGTGGTGCTGGGGTGCCTCTCACCCTCCGGCAATTGCAATTTGGAAATTGCCGATCATCTCACGTCTGGTGCTCCTCTTGCCGAAAGCATCGCCTCGAGTCAACGGCGCCACACACATCGGCGGCCGCAAAGCAACCCCGAAGAACACAGCCTTCTTCCGCTCTTCCTGATGACTTCCCCCAATTTTAAATAGCTCAACCAGTTTGCTGGGCTTTGAACTGACAGTTTAATCTTTGAAATTTGTTATAAATAATTATTTAAATTAAAATGCGTTTAATGTCACCACTAGAGTAGGCACGTGTGTGGGAACGCATGTGTAAGTGATGAAGCATCAATCCAGTCTCTGTGAACTTGTCCCACTCTTTCTGTAAACCCATGTCCTCCCATTGCTCTCTCCATCAAGTCCTCTTTGTCTCGTTGTCATCCCTATTCTATTTAAAGTCGTACTTTATTCTCCCAGAGTCTGTGTCAAATTCTTCATATCCTTCTTTCATCCAATTTTTAACCATTTTCAGTCAAGAAAAGCAAGGGTTCGTTCAATAAGAGATCCTAAAAAGCACCCCGAGTGACCTCGGGTGGACTCCCCGCCCCACAGAAGTGTTATCTACATTTACGCATAAACCGCCGCAAGGGCGTGTGACGGGGGTTATTCGATCACCTCCCGTAAAACAGAATAAAATCACATGCAAAGCCAACAAGTTCATTCCAATTTACGCCCACATAGACATGTAAATGTATATATCCATACAAAACAATTTTAACTTACACACATGCAAATACATATGCTATCAACTAACATACCCGATGTCTACGCAGCGTTTAATCTTGCCCTCAAATGTAACTCGAATGTCTTTACCATTTTAATAATGACTTTGATTTCTTACTTTTATGACTCCTGGTTGTCCGGGGAAAGAACGAGTATTTATTTCTCTGTATACGGGAGCCTATCTTACCTATCTCCTCTTTGTGATCTAACCAACCTAAACAGTGAGAGGCCATTGAAATTGTTATTTTGTTTAATTATTAAATTCGCGTGTTCTGGACCTTGCCTAAAAGTCCAAGTCTCGCTAGTTCTCTTCGCATTTCAAGCGGCTCCCAGCCAAATTCCTCTAAAAGACCTCCCCCGCTCGTCTTATTGTCGTAAACATTTTTGACGAATTTGACGGATTTTCCCTGGACTTAATTTAATCCTCTTAGTAATCCTTTTTCCCAAGGATCCCAAATACTTGCGGCGCATTCCAAACGGGGCCTAACTAGAGTGAAATAGCACCTCTCTTTAACTTTCTCATTCAATTTCCCCACTACCCGCTTAATGAAGCCGACTTTCTTTAAAGCGGATCCGCATATTCTCCTGATACGTGCTGCCCGTGAAAGTCGTGCTGTTATATTCACCCCCAAATATTCAACTTGATCTGCCTTAGCACTAGCACTGGACCCTCTAATTGATAATGAATTTCCAGCTAATAATTTTCTTTGATCTATAATTACAAAACTGGGCATTTGCTTATGCTAAGTACTGATCCCCATTCCTTACATCAATCTGATATCGTCTCTCTAGAGAGTAGCTCGCAATCTGCTGGGGTCTTGACTTCCCTAAGTCTGAAAAAATTAAATTTAGTTTGCTACTGACAATTCATTGCCGAATGCCTCTTGAATAATTGCATATATTTCAGATTTCACTTTTCCCACAGTTCAAACGAAATTCAAGATGCACGCACTCCTCTAATATTTTCATTCTCACCGCCACAAGAATTTATACAGCAAGCTTTTGCAAGCTCAGACAAGAATCGCTATTGTGCGGAGACAAGTCAAGATAGAACAACAAGAAGGTGGTATTTTACTTCTCACAGACGCCACCAGAAGACGAAACCTAAATGATTCATGGTCCGTCCAGGAGTTCCCGCGTTGAAAGACCAGTCTCACCTTTTCTTGTGCAGAACTCATATAAGTACTTTAAAACACTTAAGCATTTAAACACTAAATAGGATGATATTAAAAAATGAGAAGATCACGAGGAGTTAACAGAATTTGAAAATAAAAGATTGGCTGAATATTTGGACGATAATCCAAAATCATTTGTGTCATGTGTACGGGAGGCTCCGCGAGGAGCCCGCCTCTAGTTGGTTATTTTTTAATCCGCCCGGAGGCGTTCTGTCCGCGAAAACTTCTAAAATAACCGCCATCAACCACTTTGTTATTACCTTGTTTTGTTGATTAGTTACGTCAGTTTAACTGAAGGGGTTACCGTGAAGTGTGGCGAAAAATTGGATCCACGGAAATGAGCTCTTTGAAGGAACAGCGTTTTTCTGTGAAATTCTACATGGAACTCAGCACCGAGACTTTTGAGATGCTTACCAAGGCTTATGGTGAGGATGCTATGCAACATACCGCGTGTTATGAGTGGAAATCAGTGGAAGACGACGAGCGTCCCAGAAGACAATCAACGTCGACTGATGATGATCCCCCAGATGGAGAAAGTGAACGATCTCGTTCGTGTAAATCGACATTTGTCAGGGAACTTGCAGGATAGTTTTGCATCTCAATTGGCTCGTGCTTTAAAGTCTTGACTGAAAAACTGAGGATGCATCGAGTCACCGCCAGATCGAGCTGAAGAGGATGCAACCTTCAGGACCACAACTGGTCATGGATGAGTCATGGGTTTATGGATATGACATCGAAACTTAAGTGCAATCTTCGGAGTGAATTGATGAAACATCCCCTGCCCCTAAAAAGAACGACAAGGTAGTTCGAATGTCAGGGTGATGCTGACTGTTTTTTCGATACATAAGGGCTATGGGCATTACGAATTCCTATCTAAAGGTCAGACAGCACGGAGTACTACCTGGGAGTTATGAAACGCGAAAGAGGGAGGAGTATCAGGCAAAAAAGGCCCAAACTTTGGAGGAGCGACGAGTGATTTTTTCACCATCTCAACGCTCCGGCTCATTTATCTCTTAGAACTTATTGAGTTTTTATCCAAAAATAAGACCACTGTGCTTCCCCACACACACAGAACTGCCCCATGTGGCTCTTTCCTGTTCCCCAAACTAAAATTTATGCTCAAAGGAAAAAGATTTACCGGAGAGAGACAAAACTCCAGAGGAGGAGCTTATGAATATTCATTCCGGAAGAAGTGTTCCAGGATTGTTTCAAAAAATAAAAACTCCGTTGGGATGAGTGTATACATGCGTTGGGGAGGAGACTAATTTGAAGGAGACCCTGGCCAATAATTTTTTTGTGAATTATTTTTTTTTGTAAAAAGTAAAGTTCGGGAACTTTTTGAAAAGCCTCGTAAAGCCCGACCGACGCGCGGAAGGGAGTCTGCCCCAACGGGTCGCCACTTCGACGCACGCACCCAGGGTTGACGCAGACAAGAACCTTATTTTCGGGGCGGAGGGGGGGGGGTTAGAGGGACGCGCTCGCTCCCAGCGCCGCGAACGGTGACCTTTGAGTCACATCCAGAGCGGGCACAGAGGTCCTGGGGTGAAGAGGGAGTGCGCCGGCGCCACACCCCCCCCCTCTCTCTCCCCCACCCTCGGTCCCATCGTCCCGGTCAGAGGGAGATATACTTTCAGTAAAATGCCTTAAAAATTATTTTATCAATATTTTCCCCTGATTTCGTGCATATTCACGATATAACCCTTCGTAAAATGTTGCTTTCTCTAGTTTTTATTCAATGGATCTCACTCCATGACGTAGAAAACAGGTTTTATTAATGTCAACTCGTGGTGAGACTCCTTTATAATGGAACACAAAAATGCATGACGCAGGTTAATGGTGGAGTGTTTCTCTAGGAGCAGATATTTGCAGCAGAAGGCATGAAATATCATCATCTCTTAAAATGAATCTTCATCTATATAACACCCTACAGGCCACCGGGCAGGTGTCTGACAAGGGGTTTACCTCACCAGGCGTTCATCTACATCTACATATTTACCACGCGATCCACGAAAAATATGTGGCAGAAGTGCCATGCACAGGACCAAAGTCACGCTCCACGCATGAGATACTACTGCAGAAATAATTTAGGTTTGTAATGAAATTATGACCAGTTATCAGGCTCATGCGGATTGCACACGGTACCACCAGCATTTCTAGTGAAATCATGCAGCTAAGAGAGATGTTTTGTGTGAAATATGGCTCCACCGCCTTAAATATATGCAGGTTTACATTCGTGTACATGGACATACACACACGAAGACGATAACACATTTTCATACACTAATATATAAACACATACATATATTTTTTGATCCAAATATAGAAAAACACAAAAATGGACATTTGTTTTCCAAAATTTTTGGTGGGAAGACCACTTTCCTCTTCAGAAAGAAGGAACTAGGACTAAGGTTTCAAGAGGAGATAACAGGAGGACGAGGACGCTGGTTGGAAGAGGACGGTGGGGAAAGGCTTGGCATTGGAAGAATTGGGAGTGGAACGTTTGGAATTGTTGGGTTAATATGGAAGGTTTAGGGAGTGGAGGTCTGGAGTTCGGGGTGCTTAATGTCTGATATTAATCCCTGGCTCATTTCAGGAATCTATGATCCAGATATATGCCTGCACTATTGCTTTGAGTTTGAGAGAAAGGTCGGAGGGTGGGAGGGATGCTAAAATAGAGATATTATAGCATTTATCAAAGGGATCGTTATTTTCGGAGGCGTTCTTTGAGATTGGGAGCATCCCCATCAAGGAAGAATTCTTGCATGAGACACGTTGATTATTGATTCTAATATTTAGAGGTGTGATACACTGTCCAATAGAGAATACAGGGTATGTTTGGCACTTCAGAAGGTAAGCTGCATTGCTGGAAGTGCACGAGGAGCAGGGAATTGTTGGGAGAGAGATGGGATACCTTTTGTTAAAAAGAGCATATTTTACATCTTGGTTTATGGCATTGCAGAACATAGGGATGGCTTTGGGATGGGACGGTGGTTTAATGATTGGATGCGTTGATATGAGGAGATCTTGTAGGTTAGCGGGGCGTTTGAAAGTAACGGAGGGGCATTTGGGAAAAAGGTTGGCGGTGCAATTATGGTTTTTGAGGATAGGGTAGAGATTTTTTAGTATTGATCTCATAGACTTCAGGCCAGGGAAGTATGTGGTACAAATAGAGAGGGGGTGAGTTTCTGCGGTGGAGGAAGGTTTGGGAGTGTAAGCATGTCTTCAGATACTATTGCTAAGGAGGGATTCAGGATAGCCTCGTTTTAGGAGGGAATGGTGTAGTTTTGAGAGGAATTTTTCAAGTAAGTCGGGGTCATTGAAGATTCTTTGTCTTTTAATGGACCGGAAATAAGGAATGGAGCGTTTGGTTCGATATGGGTGAAAACTGTTTTAATATAAGTATTGTTGTTTGTTGGTGGGTTTTACATGCACAGAATTTTTTTGTCTATAAACGATACGAATGATCCGTCTCGGAAGAAGATTTGGGAGGAGGGTACTGCAGAATTGAAGGAAACAGAAGACAAGGATTGAGGTCATAAATGAAAGTTTTCAGGGAATCAGTACCATGTGGCCAGAGAAGGAAAATATCATCGATATATCTGAGCCACAATAGAGGTTTCAAGGGTTTTTGTGAAAAGAATTCTTTTTCTACGAGACAAAGAAAGAGGTAGATTTAACCTACGACCCATGGCACACCCCTTACTCTGTCCGAAAAATTTCCCATATGAGAAACAGAAATTATGGGTGAGGATGAAATCTGAAAGGTTATTCAATTGTGCCTTACGTTTTGGATGAAATTATTCACTCAATCAGTTTGAATGCTCATTGCCCTCGACATTTTTGACCTCTCTATATTAAGCGGAAGATTTCTATTTCAGGTCAGATGACCTTGAGTTTTGATAATTATTTAGTAGTCAACCCTTAAAGTACACCATGAAGGACCCAACTTAATACACCGGCATTTCTAATCCGTTCCGAAGTTAACATAACTAATCACCCCGCAATGCGATACTTAACTCTTCTTAATTTCCGAACAGTTGAAACCCACATGAACTTCATTCCTTAGAGTATGGCGATTTCTCACCGCTCCACACACGAAATATATACAAAACACCCCGCAAGCCGCCGAAAGACCGTGTGGCGGGGCGTGCTAGGTCACCGCCTATAAAACAGATTATAGCCACATGAATAACTAGCAAATCCATGACATTCGCGCCAAAAGAGACGTATGTGTTAATTCAAAACCCATTTCCATTTACAAATATTCAAATACATGTACCATCAACTAAAAAACACATGCACATCCACCTACGAATATACCTCATGTCTCCGCAGTATTTAATCTCTCCCTCACTCATAAATCGAATGTCTTTATTATTTCTACAATGACTTTGATTCCTTCCTATTATAATTCCGAGTTGGGTATTTACTTTTCTTAATTTTCATTTATTCAATAAAAAGTCTTTTCTCCAGAGGAATAATGGGAAAATTTTTCCCTTCCTTCAAGACATTGACTTTGATTTCTTCCTATTATGATTCCAGGTCGTCCCGGACAAGAAAGACTATTTTTATCCATCTGGATCTCTCTTATCTCATCTTTTGCGCCACTTCAAAAATCCCTTTGTTCTGAAAGTTACTAAAAGTCTAAGACTCGCTTGTTTTCTTCGCATCTCAAGCGGGTCCCAGCCTAATTCCTGTGAAAGGCACGCCACACTCCATCTCTCACGAAAACAATTTTGACGAATCTGTTGGACTTTTTCAGAACCATACTAAAATTCAGCGAGGGATTGCCATAAAATTGAACAAAAAGATAGTAAGGTTCATAGTCAACATAGAGAAGCAACGGATAGAGTATTACTAGAAGAGATTAGAGCACAAGAATCGCGTGTTCCTGCAGGGACACATTTAATAGTGATGGGGAATCGGGATGTGATGATAGGCAAAGGAAGAGAGAGTGATGAGGTGAGGGGCTACGGTTTAGGTATGAGGAATGACCGCGGGGAGAAAGTAATTGAGTTCTGCAGGAGACATGGGTTGGTAATCACCAACACTTGGTATAGATACTACAAAAGGCGTAGGTATACATGGAAAATGCCAGAAAGGTATCAGTTAGATTATATCCTGGTTGGGCACAGATTTAGGAACAGTGAAATCAACTCGAACAGATTTCGGAGCGGATTCGGACTCTGATCACAATTTAACTGTTCTGAAGTGTAGTGTCCGTTTCAAAAAGGTAAGGCAAGAGCGGCGGGTTAGGAAATGGAATGTAAAGGCATTTACTGGAATTAAAATGACGGAGTATCAGAAGGCTGTAGAGAAAGTAAGTGAGGGAAAAGGTCTGAGTACCACCCAGAAAAAATGGATATATATCACAAAAGGGAATATCTAAAGCCGCAAAAGAAACTTTGGGAGCTTTTAATAGGGAGAGGGCAGGGAAACCTTGGATCACGGATGAGATGATTACGAAGATAGGTGAGAGAAGGAAATGAAAGAATATAAACACAGAGCTAGGCATAAGTAAACATAAAGAGTAAAATAATAGCATGAGACAGGAAACAAGTTAATTAAAAGAAGTATGGTGGAAGACGCAGTGCAAGGATATGGAAAGTTTATAGAGGAAGGGTGAAATTTGTGCACTGCAGAAGAAGGTTAAAACACTAATGGGAAGGAAGGAAGGAAGGATCTCTGTTAAGAGTAGGAGATAAGTCGGTTAACATAATGGTTGAAACAGAATATATCCAAGAGAGATGGAAAGAATATATAGAAGAACTGTATGGTTAAGAACTTAAGTCACCAAGCTTGGGCATAGAGAAGGGATATGACGTAGAGGAAGATAGCTTAGGTCAAGGCATACTCGACGATGAGATAAGAAGGGCATTAAGTCAGATGAAATCAAATGGCGGCAGACAACATACGAGTACCTTCGGAACTACTGAAGTTTTAGGAAAATGTGGGAGGAAGACTCCAAGTGGAATTCCTTCCTCATAGACGCTACGAATGTCCATTCGTAGCGTCTATGAGGAAGGAATTTGGCCGGAAGACTGTGAGATGCGTGTTAGTTCCTATTACGAAAAAGGTAAAGACTACATCATGTGTGGACTAGAGAACAATAAATTTGATATCCCACGTAGGTTAAGTGGTTCTCAGAATCATCAACAAAAGGATAGAGAGTAGGGCAAATGATTACTTAGGGGATGATCAGTTTGGGTTTAGTAAGAGGAGAGGTACGCGTGATGCCATTGCAGTAATGAGATCAATAATCGAGAGGAGTATAGAAATAAAATTATGGCGCATTTCGAAAAGGCTTTTGATGGAGGGAATTTGGAAAAACTTGGAAACATTTTGAAAAAAAATTTGGAAATGAGTATATTACAGAAAATTAGAGGGATAGGAGATTGGAAATAGATTGGAGGGATAGGAGGCTAATCCGCAACCTGTACATCTTCTCTAGACTTCTCAGTTACGAGTGGGGAACGGAGAGTCCGGATGAGCAGTGTTAGGAAGAGGTGTAAGGCAGGGTTACCCATTGTCACCGGTACTGTTCAACGTATATGTTGAGGAAATGATTAAAGAGGCATGGGAAGAACTGGAGGTAGGAATGAAAATCGGCGAGGAATTCGTAAAATCAGTTAGGTTTGCTGATGACCAATCTTTAGTTTGTCAGTCAGCCAAGGGGTTGCAAGCATTGCTGAGTGAATTGGAGGTTCAGTGCGATAAATATGGGATGAGAATCAATATTAATAAAACAAAGGTTATGCGATTTTCCAGAAAGAAAAAGGCTAAGCTAAATGTTAAAATAGGCGGGGAAAGAATAGAGCAGGTAGAGCAGTTTACATATCTCGGAAGTGTTTTGGACCAATACGGTCAAAGTAGTAGGGACATAAGAAGAAGAATTACTCTGGGAAAAGAAGTTTTCCCAAGGAGGAGGGAGTTGATGACGGGGACGTTGAGTAGGGATGTTAAGACAAGACTCGTAAAAACTCTGATATGGAGCGTAGCTATGTACGGCGCGGAAACGTGGTCGCTGAAGCAGGAGGATAGACGTAGATTGGAGGCTTTTGAAATGTGGGTGTGGAGAAGAATGGAGAAAGTGAAATGGACCGAAAGGAAAACAAATGAGGAAGTACTGGAGATGGTGGGGGAGGAGAGGGGTTTGTTGAGAGAAATCCTAGGAGACAGGAAAAATGAATGAAGAGCGTATTGATCGGCAGTGGGATATTGAAGACGGTAATACAGGAGAGAATGTTAGGTAAACGAGGAAGGGTCAGGAATAGAAAAGGAATGTTGGACGAGATGAAGGGAGGAAGGAAGTAATAGGCTGCTGATTGTGTTTTGTGATATGAAACAAAATACTTATTTGGTAGGTGCTCCCATCCAATAGCATACCTTAAACGATGGATTACCTAATAAATAAAATAATATATTCTTACAATCGAGAAGCGCCACTACGTTACCTACAATAATGTGTTCTTTTATTTTACATGAAATCAATGTTATTGAAGTGCATCGGTAATTGTTTGGTTTCTCTCTTTCGCCGCCTTTATAGATGGGAGTTATAGTCCGGATCAGGTGCTTCGTTGGCTTTGACACTACGGAGCTGAAGTCATATTGCTTTCATGGTCAGTGATGGGCTCGAGATGAGCTCGGGCGCGTTCGTGTCTTTATTTTGGACGTTCTGGAAAACCTTGTTTAAAATGTTTTCCTTTTTCACGCTCTCTGTATCAAGGTCACGGTTTTTGCATTCAAAGAATGTACAGTTGGACGTTTACCCTGCATTTCTCTAACGTAAGACCAGAATGACTTTGGATTTTCATCAAAATATTAGCACAACATTTTAGTTTTTGAGGACTTTGTCTGGATTTGCGTATGAAGCTTTTTCTTTTACCGCGACATTATTTTAGTTTCTGTTTGAATAAATTCGTATAAGCTATGTCACTACTTTTTAAACTCTTAAAATCTGAACTGCAGTAGTCTTTGCTTTCTTAATACCTCTCTGACGTCTCCACTGTAGCATCTAGATTCCTCACTGTCGCATTTAAGTTTGAATGTACGTCAGCATTCCTCCACGTACATTACTTATGAAATATTTCCAATTGTTCTCTGTATCGGTTGTCAGAGTTTTTGTCTTAAATTCTGGTAATTCTTTTTTTTTAATATTCTCGAAGTCCGTTAAAATTTACCTCGTTGGAATAAGTATGCTTTACACTTTTCTTTGTTTACTTTGAGAAACATAGTATGAACAGAATAGTAGGTCACTGGTGCCGTCAATTATTACAATGTTTGTCATGTTCTCGGCCGTAGAAGTCACGGAGATCTCAAGAATGCTGTGGTCCCATGGTTGGTGATTTAGCAATTTGTTCTAGAGTGTTTTGCGAATATCTGGGTAATTTATTCGCATGAATCTCTGTTTTTGGCAGATTTTCCAATGCAGTAAGAGTCTCAAACAAATTGACGGTAGGTAGGTAGAGTAGTAACAATTGACGACGCCATCACCAGCGATTATAATAATCCTCAATTGTACTTCATACTCCTTTGAAGTAGTGTCTTCATAGAGTCTAGACTCCTAGAGTATTCATCCATGGCATCACGCGTGACTTTCCCCTTCCTGAATTCAAACCCTTTATACCATTGGTAATCATTTACCCTCCTCTACATCCTCCAATTGTGACTCCTGCGTGCTGAGCGCGCATTCAAACCTACTGTTTTCTATTGATCACATATAGTATATGCACCTTAATGTGTTTGGAATTTGATATGATACTGATCTTGCGAAGTCTTTCGGATAAACTCCCTCCACAAATACTCGAATGACCCGTCAAAACTCTTCTCATGTTTTCCAAAATTTACGTGTAATTTTGGGGAAATTTTAAAAAACGAGTGCTTTTGCGACAGCATCTGCTTCCAGGAAACTTAATATCCTTTCTATCTCGCAATCAAATCTACCTGATTCTCAGCTACGTTAAAATGTCTTCTTTTGTCTAAATTTGCTGGTCTAAAATCCTCATATTGTATTTTTCCCATCCCTTTTGACACCATCCTTGTTCGATATTTGATTTCGCCGCAATATCTTCAACAGTGCGCACAGCTTTTCACTTCTTCACTTTCCTATTTAGCTCACCCGCCTTTCATCCTCCATTTTTAAACTCTCCACATCCTCGCACTCCGCTTTTCACCTTTTTTCCTATTTCAGTCATTTGCCGCCTCAATTTTTCATTTATCTCTTTGCAACTCCTTGGTAGTTTTAAGTTTTCATTTCCTTTTCTCGTCCACATTCCTTATTTTCACGTCTTTAATCGATCGTTTCCCTTGTCATTTCCCTATTTACTCGTCCTGCAGTTTCGTTTAAGGCTTTCGGCGACCCTTTTTTAACATGTTCCCATTTTTCCTCCCCAGTATCCAGCTCCAGGTTCGCACCCGTAATTTTCGCCCCAGTTTTCCATTTTAACCATTCCTTAAGTGTAGGAGACATTTTCATTCATTCTCCGAAAAAATGATCATGACACCGACTGACAAGGAGTAAGCACAATTTATTGTCCTGTAAGGGAAAACCGCGATGTGAACGGTCCACTAACTTCTACACGACACAAATTATTCTACACCTACAATTAATAGTTACACAAGTAGAAACTTAGCGATCCCAAACGAATTCTCATTGATGGCGTAATACTTTGAATTTCCCTTCCCTCTTCTTTCACCTTCGGTTCTTTCATTCGCTAATGGTAGCGATTTGGGAACGGAATACCCAGTAAATATTTTATCCAAACATGCATCGTATCCCAAACACTTACTGCCAGGATGACATTAATCCTACATTGGCGGTACAAAAGTTGAACAACACTGTACATTGGAAGTAGGGTTCATGTTCATTGCCTATAATGCGCAGTTTCTGTAGATGTACTACTTCTATATGAGTACAGACAAGTTTAATTATAATTAGAGACCCAACTTTATAAGAGTTCTAGCCTGTAAAACACTACCCGCGACGGATAACGATCAAAATATTTAGAAACACAGTAAAAAAAATTTTAAGTATACTTAATTGATGAATGACACAGTTTGAGGTGTCGCATGGTGGAAATCCTTCATCGTGAAAGGAGACACTTCGCTTTTCCACATATAATATTTTTATTAGGATCTAGATTTGGTTACTGCGTAACATCTTCAGGTTACGTTACAGCGTAACATCAACCTGAAGATGTCACCCTGTAACGAAACCTTGGTCGTAACAAAAAACATTCTGTGTTGAAAAGCAAACTGTCCTCTTTCACCATTATACTGAATTGTTCAATATAGAATCGCAGCGCCTGGGAGGGCTCAAGGCGACGGAATGAAGCGTGAGATGCAGTAGTGTTACAATGGTACATTCACGGAAAGCAGTAGCAATAGAGACAGTGAGAGTTTGTGGAGTGCTTTAATGGACGTCACGTGGTCTGCAATGGAAAAATACATTCCTAGTAAATTGAAAAGCGACAGGATGGAAACAAGATGGTACAAAGTAGAAGTATGTAGAGCACTAAAACACCATAGAGCATTGTAATAAAAAATGAGGAGAATACGCAAGGTCGAGTCTGGCAGTAACAAAATGAAATAATAATAAATAATTTCACTGGGTACATATTTTTCAATTGCAGACCACGTGACGTCGAGAAAGGCACTCGACAAACTCTCACTGTCTCTGTTGCTACTGCTTTCCTCAAATAAACCTTAAGATTATTGTAGGTCATACATTCGTAATCGGCCCGGTCCAACAACTAAATCTTTCTTTTGGGTTTCTGACTTCCTTCAGTAAATGCATTAATTTTAACGGACACTATTATGTGGTCACTTGGTCCTTTGAGTGTCTCCGCATTTAAGGACGTTTTCGTATAATATTGAGGCCAATAATTCAAGTATATTATTTCATCTGGTGATTGTTAGTGCTAACTGGTTTAACGAATATTATGTAAAAACACGAATCAGTGACTCGTATGACTCCTTGTCCTTACCTCCTGCTATTAAACTATAGTTTTTCCAATGTATGGATGGAAGACTGAAATGAACCGTAAGATTGTTGTAGGTCACGCCTCAGTCCTTCGTAATCGGTCCGGTCAAACAAATCTTTCTTTTGGTTTTCTGGCTCTGTAGCCCTATCTTAAACTTAATTGCAGGTCAGCGCGTAGGCTAAACAGTAGGTCTCTGAAGTACTCTTCGTCTACTAGTTAAATTTAAATGAAGTAAGGGTGTACGCGAGAAATGCATACAATTGGTCAGATATTGTGGTTCATATTGTGCCGGACGGAAAATTTTACAAAGAATAAAAAAAATTCTCCGTTAAATATTCAATAAAGCCTAATTTCCAAAGCGACCATATCTGTGTCAGGTGTTTACAACAGACGTTGAATAATTAATTCGCTGAGCATTAGTAGCTTTTCGAAGGGAGAGGCCAAAGGGCATAGTTATTGCAACTGAAATGGTTCTTCTTATTCATCATAATTGCTGGCAGTGAAATGTTTCCCAGGAATTCCCCGTTCCGTGTACGGAAAGTGAGCGCACCGCCATCTTCTCCCCCCCCTCCCCTCCCTCAATCGAATGCGCCGTGCGCTCGTTGCCATGGAGACGGCCAGGTCGCGACGAGGGGCGGCGGTATTTCAGGGTCGAGGTCTCCATTGCGGAAGACGACCGTGGACCAGCACCGGCACCACGGGAACCGGGCGAGGCTACTCCCGGGGGCAGCGAGCAAGAGTGTCCGCCCCCGGCCCGCTCCCGCCCCCGAGTGCTGCATTTCGCCCGGAGTGAAGGACTGGCGGTGTGGCCCTCGGGGCGATCGATAAGATTTGCTTTCTTGCGCCCAAATAGAACTTAATTCTTGGGCGGACTCCGACGTTTCAGTTATGCAAACTCCGGCTGTTGCGTTGCTCCATCCGCAGCAGGATCTCGGGTGCCTGACCAAGTGACGCGCTCAACCTTCTTTTCCGAAAGTTGCAAAGTCAAAGTGAACGCGATCCAATCCAACTTCATTTACACAATTGTTCAACGATCGGATTGGATCAATTTTTTATTGGAAACGGGTTTGTTGGGATCGCCTCGTTCTGCGTTCAGTCCGTTGTGTGCCCTGAAGGGTGAGAGGGGTCGCGTGGTAGTCATGGGCGGGCGGCATTTTCGAGTGGGGGAGGGGAGGGGGCCGCGAGGACGGGCCGTTGCTATCCAATGCTGCGGCTCGGAGTAATTGAAAAGTAATCGATGGAATGTTGAATTTAAAATTATTCGTTTTTATGAATTACCATAGCCCTGCCGTCACGAAGGATGTGGAACTCGTTGAAAAAAATACTATTTTTGTGGGAATAATGTATTTGTTGCTATCGGGGCTCCCAAGTCTGTAATTTTCCTCCCTTGGAATAGAGAGAGCAGACATTTATCTCCGTTGAATTCTTCCGAGTTTAGTTCGGAACAAGCAGGGATATGCTTCCTTGCCAACCAAAACTGAGAAAAGTCTGAATTGCAAAGAAAGAGATGAGAATCTCCTGCGGAAGGGTTTCAGTAAAGGGAAAGCGAGGACTTTTGTTGTTATCTTATTATTAATTTCTGGCACCGGATTCCATATTGAATGGACAATGTTTCTACTGCCGATTATCTTTCTTACTGGCAAACGAAAACTTGATCGTCCGCAAACGTAACTGATTTTACGAATTCCCCTCCGATTTCATTCATATCTCCAGTTAATCTCAAACCCCTCCAATCATTTCCTCCACATATACGTTGAACAGAACCATTGATAATGGGCAACCCTGCCTTTCTAACACTACCCATCCGGACTCTCCGCTCCCCAATCGCACCTGAGCAGTCTGAGACATGTACAGGTTGCGGATTAGCCTCCTGTCCCTCCAATCTGTCTTCAATATCTGACGAAATCTAGATGGTAAAAAGTAGAAGTACGTGAAGCACTAAAACACCAAAGAGCATGATATTAAAAAAAGAGGAGATCACGCCAGGGCAAGTCTAGCAATAAACAAAATGAAATAACACATAAGTATCAAACTGCAAATCGTCAGGGAGGAAATCATGTCGCCAGGCGTAAATGGAATTGAAAAAATAAGAGATTAGGTGAAAACTTGCGTAATAGCTCGCAAGTATTTTGATCAAATGCACGGGAGGTTCAAGGAAATAAGTCTAGGGTGCTATCCCTGAAAAGCAATGGACAAACACTGACCAACAGTTTAGAAAAAGCCAGTGCACTAAAGCATTATTTCCATAGCGCTTGTAAAAACCGTTGACAGGGAAAATGCGAGTCTGTGGCCCATCGTTTCGATGACTCCATGTCTGAAATTGTAATCTCTCCTCTTGGAAATGAACATCCACTTAAAGACCTCAATCCGAACAAATTTTCAGACCCTGATCAAATCCCTGCTCGCGTATGCAAAACGATGGCACCATAAGTAGCTATTGCAGCTTGCGGGGTGTTATGTAGATATGGAATCGCTCCCTGCCATGTACCCTGCCGATGACCTTCAGGGTACCATGCGGATTCAGATGCAAAGAGTTCAGGGCTGAGTCAGAGAGGGCATTCGTAGAAACAAGTCTCTATTTAATTTCAAAATTAGAGCGGAAGATTGTCATTTGCAGGATTATTGTGAATTAAAATATATTCACTTGCAGTTAGTGATTGAAAATGTGTTTTGCCTGAATTTATATGTTGGTGTGGGTATGCTTGACTTTGCATGAGTCTTTATTCTGTTTTATGGGTGGTATACTAACACCCCCCGCCACACGCCCATCCGGCGGCTTGCGGGGTGTAGATGTACATACGAGTATATTGATGCCCTTTGTACCCTTCGCATTCCTTCCTCGCTTCCTTTCCTGTCTTTCCTTCCGTCTACGATGACGCCCGTTCCTTCGTATTTTTTTTCGGCATAAAAGCAAAAAATTGCGCAATAAGACAAATGCAATAAATAAATCCTTTTGGAAATCATCAAAACCTGTTATTTTTTCTTCCTTGTCTTTCTTGTTTAGTAGTCTTGTACATAATCTCATTGCTCTTATCCAAGGAAAAATTCTTAGCATTGTGCAATTTCAGACAAAAAAGTTGTACAAAAAAATGTAAGAATGAAGAATCAGTAGCCCTGAATTTTCGCAAACTTAACCAATAGGCCTCCGCTGCTTTCTCCTGTACTTCATCAGAAGAAATAATTGGCCGGCCCACGTCTTTCTCAGTATGGAAAAAGTTGATGAGGCAGTAATGAGGTAACAATGTAATTGATCGTCTTGACTTTAAAGAAATAGACAAACTCTTTTCTCTAGACTCTCTCTCTCCCTCTCTCACGCGTAATACTCAACTCAAGATCACACTTGGCAACACTGCGCAAGAATCGGCGAAGATCACACGGCACTGGCGACAGTCTGAGAGCAACTGAATTTCCTGATGATTAAGCCCCGCTCGCTCCACCGCTATTGGCACCCGAAGAGTCACGTGATCAAGGCCTTTCCTTCCCCCTTCCCCTGAGTGACAAAAATATTTTGACTAGATAATAGCCACCCTTGCTCTGCAGCGCACCACATCCCTTCACCCGTCCGTTATCTCACGCCGCTCAAAGCAACCGCAAGTGCCACCGACGCCAGTCCCGCAGGATTCCCCAGCGAGCCCCGTGAGTTTGCCACCCCTGTCAGTCCCATTCCCCACTCCTTGGCCGTCGAAATCCCTACAGAATCAATCGAGAATGACGGCTTGCTCTCTAAGGGGATTAGCTGAAAAAAAAAATATATATATATATATATATTCCAAGTTGAATCGATTTTCTAAGTTTCGTCATCTCCCTGGAGAGTAGATTATTCTTACACATTCAGTAAAGTGCGGTTTTGTTGACTTTGGGCTGAGGTCCTCCGTTTTCGAACGGTAATGCGCTAAATCAAGTCGCTAGAGGCGAAATGCTTTCCAACAACTCTCGCTGGTGTTCCTTGCTCATTTCTATTGCTGACACTCCACTTACTTCTATACGTACACTCGGCATTGTCCTTGGCTGCGAAAAATTGCACGCAACGGAGACATAGGAGCTGTTTTGTTCGCTTCCGTCGGTGACTCTATAATTTAGTTAACGTTACACAACGGCATCTCAAGAAGGATCGAAAATGCAATATTACGCCTATTTGGAAAATGAAAGCGCAAAATTTAATTTAGCGCTTGCCTCTACTTTATTCTTGAAACCATACGTAGAATGTACGGCGTCACGGAATGAAAATTCTTAAACCTCTTCGAATTCAAAATTTATGAAATTTATCTATTATTTTTCCTGAGAATCGTCTTCAGCACTGTCCGCCATAGAATCACGGAAATCAATGTGACTTACATATGTTATATAGGACACACATATCTTATAAATTAAATAATTTCAACTTAAAATAGACGACCACTTAAGAATAGAGACCACATCGATAGCCTATAGCCGTTCAGACTACATATCTACTGCCCAACAATTCGGACTGCAATGGTTTGGGCATGTCCCACTGCTGACGCTTAGTTCTTGTCTGTCAAGCACGGTTGGCAGCAAATATCGTTATAAAACAATGGTTAAGAAAAATAGTCACAACAATGCAACCCTCAAATTCAATAGAGCCCAATTTTGCACGTGCCTTCTCCGACTGGGGCAGAGAGCGTCCATGTTTGCCAAGGAAAACGAATGGGAAAAAAGTTTATTCGGATTTACATTCATCTTTCTCCATTACTTGCTGAGCGAGGAAATATTTTATGGCAGCCATACAAACAATTATTTCAAATCGGCGAGTAGAGACGACCACGTACGCTGACCATTCGGCAGTTATTTACGCATTTTTATCATTTTGTCTCGTAAAGAAAACTTTCTCGTATGCGGATATTTTAGACCAGTCGGATTAATGTATCTGGCAATGTATACTCCATAATAACGCTATGTACGTTTTCCGGGAAATTGAATATAGTTGATGGTTTGAGGCGTAATTTTATGGAATCGATTCATATTGGAAATGAAAAAATAGTAACTTTGTGATTCCACAGAAAATTTATTTCGCTACGACCCGGGTTTCGACGTTCAATGTCATCTTCAGGTGAAGATGTTGAACGTCGAAACCCGGGTCGTAGCGAAGTAAATTTTCTGTGGAATCACAAAGTTACTATTTTTTCATTTCCAATGGGATTTAAGGTCTCGAAAAACAAGGACATCGGAAGGGGATGTCGGCTACTTAAGAACGTCAATTGAAATTAAGCAAGTATTCTGATTTGCCTTACGACTCTGTACGATCAAGTCTAACTCTCTAGACTCCTGAGCCATAGGCTTGCTGCAATGCCTGCTTCAATTTCGGAAGATCTCTTCCAACTTTGGGAAGAGTTCACCGTTCTTTTTTTAATCGGGGTAGATGTTCTTCCCGTCCTGTGTATTTTCCTCTAAACAAAAATAGAAAGCACATTGGAGATGGCAAAAAAGCTGTTCTCAATTTCACCTCGGAAGAGCTCAATTTCTCCTTCGAGGCTGATGCCTTCAGTTCTCCTGCGCTCTCTGAATTGCTTTTGTCGTTTCGCGACGGAGTCTAAGAACGAAACGGAGTTGAAAGCTACAAAAAACTGAAATATTTGAAGCATCGGTCCGCGCAATGACCGTGGAAGGCTCGTTTGGAGCCGCATAGAAGGTTTCAATCAAAAACTTTTGGGAGTTTGTCGTGTGATTGGAGCAGACTGTGTTGATCAGAGACCTGAACTCTCTCCGTGTCGGGTACCCCTATAAATCTCTCCGGGGCCCATTATACTGCCGAGGTATCGCAGTTGGTACCGCGTAGGATACACGAACAAGGACAAAGGTTTAGGTATAGTTGGTAGGTTAGAGAAGAGGTCCACTAATGGGGAATTCAATGTAAATTGTCGAAATTGCAATGTTAGACCATTCACATCTCCATCACTGCGGAATCAGAAAACATACGCGCACTTGGAGGACATCCACTGTCAGTGTGGCTACGTCAAATAACATCATTAATAACCATAACAAAGAAATGGACAAAATTGTCATTAATTTGACTCGCAATTATCCACAAAAGCGTACTAAAATAATAAGGGGGAAAACTCCAATGGCCGTAAAAACGGCCATTGGAGTTTTCCCCCTTATTATTTTAACCTAGAGGCCGTAGAGCTCTTGATTTCTTGCTACATTAAAAGCGTACTAAATTACATTCAGGCATAATTACGAGTGCCATTAAAAATAAAAAATAGCCTACTTATCCTTGTACGTATTAAACTACAGAAGCTTTGAGAGGAGACCGCGGGCAAAAAATCCGAAATTATCGCGCTGACATAGTTTTAGGCATAGAAAGTTGGGCGAGTGATGATATAAACGACCGAGAAATGTTCCCAATAGATTTCACAGTTTACCGACGCGACAGAGTTAATATCAGACAATGCCTATTTGATGATAATAACATAGAAAGTGTTTGGTGCACCTTACTGCAATCTAATCAAGTCAACATTAACGTATTCTCCTTCTATAGGCCTTCAGACTTTCAAACACTTCATGCGCTCGACGTACGAATATACCAATTTACACGTAAAATAATAACAGCATCTCTACAATTGGTGGTGACTTTAACCTTCCCGATATAGATTGGGACAGTAATAGTGTTGAAACTCGGACCCGTGACCGCGATTCTTGTAAGTTTGTAGATACGAACACACCAGAGCGCATTATGAGTGTACCAAATGACGAGGGCTTAAGTGACCATAAATCCGTTAACGTCAAATTTGACAAAAAAGAAAACATTGTTAAACCAAAAAGAAAAATTTATAATTACCATAAAGCAGACTTTGAAAATATTGCCAGTCAATTAAACTCTTCACTACCCGAGTTCAAAACGCGCTTAAGTCTTGCCACCGTGGAAGAAACTTGGACACAGTTTGTCAAAATTATGCAAAAAAGAATCACAGATTTCATCCCTATAAAATACGTTAAAGCAAATCGTGACCCCCGGTGGTCATTAAAGGCGTTAAAAAAGCCCTTCGAAAGCAGAGAATGTTACACTCTAGGGCAAAGAAAGTAGGCCTGAACACATCATCCTTGAAGAATAAACAGTTATTGGACAAGTATAGATCCTCTAAAATTGTACCCAAAGCACAATTAAGAAGCGCCTTACAAGACTTTAAACATAAAGTACTATGCAAGTATTTGGACACTGACCCAAAGCGTTTTGGTCATATGTTAGGGAGGTAAAAGGGGGTAAGCAAACTGTGGTTAGCTTAAGGGATTGTAACAATATCACTAACTCATCCTGACAGTGAGGGAAAAGCTGATATTCTCAATAAGTTCTTCGAAGCGTTTTCACAAACAATGCACACTAACGATCTCCCAGAAATAATACATATTTAACCCATGGCAAATATAACAGCGGACGAACAAGGAATTGTCAAATTGCTCAATGAGATTAAACCCAACAAATCCCCGGGTTCCGAAAATATACCGGCTATGATGTTAAAACATTTAGCTCCTAACATCGACCTGTTCATCCTTCACAGAGTCCCTGAGTATTGGAATACCGTGAAAATAAGGCATATTTTTAAAAGTGGTGGCTTGGAGCGACCCCAGTATTCACGGGCCCATTTCTCTCCCTTCCACGTGTTGTAAAATTTTGGAGCACATCATTAGCCAGTTTGTTAATGTGACTACTCGATAGCATTGGCTTTTTAAGCAGCAACCAGCACGGATTCAGGAAAACCGGCTCGTGCAAGACTCAATCAGGATTATTTACACTTGACTTAGTTTTATCGGGTGAAATTGGTAGGCAAGTGGGTGTGATCTTTTTAGATCTTCAAAAGGCAATTGACAAGGTTCCCCATGGTAAACTTATTCATAAATAAGAGCGTAATAAATTGGGTAGAACACTGCCCTTCAGAGCGGGAACAGAGGGTAGTCCTTGACGGCGCTAGGTGCGACAGCGTAAGGGTGACCTCGGGGGTACCTCAGGGAAGTGTAATCGGGCCATTGCTTGTCTTGATTTTTGTTAACGATTTGAATCGCGAAGTAAAAAGTAAGATTAGGATGTTCGGAGATGACACGGTAGCATGTTAGGAAATATCTGGGGATGAGGATCGTTTAAAGTTAGCAAAGGATCAAGATTGCATTTTGAAATGGTGTACAAAATGGGAATTATCCTTAAACCATACCAATTGCTCCGTGGTGAATTTATTTAAAATATTAACAGCACTTGTTTTAAAACTAGTTGGAGTTGATCTAGAAATAGTTGATGTGGTAAAATACCTAGGTGTTACTATTACTAATGACTTAACTTGGGGCATCTACATACGTGAAGTCTACGGGCAAGAAAATAAAAAAGTTGAGATTTATTAGACGCATAGCAGGCAGGAGTGGAAGGTCAAGAAACGTTGTTACAATGCTCTTGTAAGGCTTCATTTAGGGTATGCATGTAGCGAATGGGATCCGACTGAAACACGCCACATTCGGGAAATTGAGAAGATTCAACGCAGGGCAACCCCTTTCGTTAAAAACAGTTACGAAAAAACGAAAAGCGTCAAAGAAATGCTTCTGGAGTTCTGGCGGGAATCATTACAAGAAAGGTGATTCAATGCTAGGTTGAACTTGTTAAATAAGGTTAGAGTTGCTTTTTTCTGCGCTCTGGTCTCGTCAATTCTTCGCACGCCAACAAACATTGGTCCCTTAGCTCATGTATATAAAATTCGGGAAATATATGCCAGAACTAGCAGAATCAAAAAGTGTCTACGGAATAATTAGTTTTACTCAAATGAGAGCAAACCATATGGCATGGCCATATCTATGGCAACCCAAATAGCATCACACATTCATTGTTGTGTGTTTTGTTGGCAAATATCCTCCCGCATTATCGTGTGGAATTGCCATTTAATGTATCTAGTGCTCGGTACAGTATTGCCTAATCTTTTTTATGGATTTCAAGCTTCTCCTTTCATCCCTCGTTTGTTTCTGTGGGGGGACGGGGGGGGGGACGCCTCACGCCGTCCGCTGCTTACAGCGGTCTGTCGCATTCCCTATATGCGACTTGACGGGGGGAGAGCATGAATTGCATGTTCAGGAAGTAGTACAATTTCCCCAATTCTGCATGAGCTGCCTTATTATGGTGGAGGCCTGCCGTATTGGTTTTGGTTCATTTTTATTCCCTTTTTTCGCATAAGAAATAAAAGATAATTTTAGGTGAAATTAACACTTTTTTAATTAGATCTTCCTCCAGCATGCATACAAATTTGCACTTTATGTTAAACTTTTTTACTCAATATTTTTCCCTCTTCCCTTCCTCTCCCATAGTCTCCTCTTATCACCCGCTCTTCCCAACTGGTGCTTGCAACCCCTGCCACACACCTTTTTGGTGGATCGCGGGGTATTTATTTCGGTGTCGAAAAATGTTCCCCAAACGCTTATTCAAAGGTAAGGTACTTATTTCGCCAAATGTACTGCATGCTTTCACGACTGCCTTCAACTTCTTGCGGGGATTTCTCAACGAACGATTCCTGCATTCTACGAATAGCAGCCAGTTCTTATGCCCACAGCAGTCACCTCTTCTTATGTTCAACCGAATCAAATACAAGCATCTTATCGAGACCTCTGGGGCATTCGATCGGGATCATCTCTTGTCCCAACACCTGGAATGACTGCTGTGAGTGGAGTTCTGCCATCCGAACTCCCTCCGACACTGCCCCTTTCACGGAGGAGCCCGTCACCTCGCGTGCCGTCGATTCTCATGCTTTGGACACGACAACGCGGCGGTGTTTGAACCCGCATGGTATATTTAGACTATCCATAATTTCTTCCATTTGGTTGTAACCATTGCCGGACTCTATGGACCCTCTAACTGCTGCCGTATTCTCATCCATTACATTGCTTCCTGCCTTTACTTTACATTCCTTAATGCCTCTGCTTCATAATTTCTCGATGTCCCTACACTACACATCAAAGTAATCGATGACTTTAGCCCTTCTCATTTCCTAGAAATAAGTTCTAAGCCTCCCCTGAGCTGCAGTCACCCAGTTTCATCATGGACACGAAAATAGAGTTTAAATTGATTTCTTCCCTCCAATACGGATATTTCTTCCATGCTCCTCCTCTACACTCTCAAGTTGAAACTCCAGGAGGTCGTCACCATCTTGAAGAGTACCAACCAAAGTGGCATTTTTCTCTGACGCATCTTGTGTACTGTGAGTTGCAATTTTGATCGATCACGAAAGTTCACATCGTACTGGTATTGCTGTAGTTTTGAATTTGTATAAATTCCCATTCGATCGTTAATGAAGCAAAAATTCGGCGTTTAAATTTTTCTTGCCGATAACACGTTTTAAATAATAATCACATTTGTGCAAGATGTACTTGTGTATTCGGCAATTGGTGGTTTGTTTTCTATGGAAAACATTAGGGCATACAGTCACATCCAACTGCCAAAAAAAGACAAAAATGTAACCGTTCAATCAGCTACCAATTGATAGTTACATAATGTTCATCGAAATGGCGATTCCAATCCAGAGGCAAAATCTGGAAAAAGTCGATGGTTGCCCTAATCTTTCTTAGAATCTAGAAATTTAGGAAATATGTGAAGACGAAGAATAGGTTGTCGTAATGCTGGACACTGGAGCAAATATTTGAATCGGGGTGTTCGGAGAAGTGTGGCAGGAATACGCATGTGGCCATCAAAAGCCAACCTTGGCCGTTATGCTGATAATTTACATTTTGCGGCACAAACAGAACAATGAAAATTAAACGGTCAACTGAAAGGAGTACACCATCTTGTTAAACAGGATAGTGACTCATGAATGACGTTTTTTTTATGTCAACGAAAAATGTTTTTATGACAAATGACCTGACCAAATGACCATGACAAATGACCAAATGATCACTTTTTGATACAACAATCTTCTTAGCCTCGCACTTTCTTCCAGAACTCGTTTCTTAAGCTTCTTGTGAAATTAAAGGAGTGCTTGCGTCTACTTTCATTATCGTGATATTAGTGGCTTTCATTTCATTCATTCCCATGGATAACCTATTTTCGCTAGCTTAACGCAACGTTCAAATAGCCAACGAATAACGTGGGAACCATTAAATTGATCCTATTATAAGCGAGCAAAAATTACGCATTAGATTCAGCATAATACTTAGGAAATCATTTCTGTCAAACTTATAGTGAGAAAAGTGTTTTGAAGGTTAATTTTCTTTTGCTTAATGTACATTCCACCTTTGAACTACACTCGAGTAATTTCTTGCGGTTAAACGTATATGTTCAGCTATTCACTTGCCATCAATTATCTCCTGGGTAATTGACCAAAAATAGGGTATTTACTGATGAGTTTAATCCGGATTGAGGCGCCTTTCTAATATCTACATATGCATAACACCCTGCTAGCCTTCGCAATGGCGTGTGGTGGGGGGTGTTAGGGCACCAGCCATGCAAGCACAATCACAGTCTGGTCACCTATACGCAAATGTTAATTTAATCATCCACTCGAAAATTGCTAACCGCACGAAAGAAAGTACTTACATGCAACAATATTCAATAGCAGGATGCTTATACTCAAATCATATGAGAAAATTGTTTAAAAAATTGGTCTATTAAAAAAACATGCAGCATATAGACAAAATAGATAAAATGCCAAATCTAATTATTTCTTACGTGATTGCCGTCATATTTATTTTGATCTCTGATAGTTTGATGGAAAAAGAACAATTTGAATACATTAAATTCTACAATAAATCTCCCTGATTTTACGTTGGTGATCTGATCAATCAAATTAAATTGGGGCATGCCTCTAACATCTTCAGATAAGTGATCTGCTTCAAATTTACGCAGTAAACTTTACCTGTGTTTCAACTATGGTCAAATAGTGGCTCCCAACTCAATTCGTCCAGGAGTGCCGTAACACTGCTACCTTGCTCATTAAGCAAATTTTCGCAAACCTAGCTGCTCTACGTTGCACTCGATCTAGTCCCGAAACTAATTCTACCTCGTGAGGATCCAATACACTTGCAGCATACTCTGGGTGAGGCCTAACTAACGGTAAAGCTCCTTGACCCTCTCATCACATTTCCCAAGTATCCTTTTTATGAACCCTAACATTCTATTTGCTGTTCTGAATGTTTCTCGAATTTGTATTCCCCGGGACATACTCCTAGTTATCGTTACAGCCAAGTGTTTTACCGATTCCACGTTTGTTGTATTGGGTTCCTCTATGGTGTAATTTTTTTCGGCTGAAATATTGAGGTTCGAAAAAAATCTCTCAGAAAAAAAATTTATTGAGAATTTCATCGAAAACAAAGTTGCTATTACAAACACGAAAATAACATAATTTGATGATTTGGGAGGCATTTGATAAGAAATTCGAACTCATTGCAAAAAAGAATCCTAATTCGTCACGTGGGGCCACGACACATGAAATTCGAACATTCCCAGAGGAATTGAGTGGGACAGTTCCGTTCCCTCTAACGATTAATATTTTCCAATAAAATCTAGAACCCGCAAGTTAACCCAGACAAGGATGGTAATACGCGTCACCCGCATGTGAACTTGAGTCCTCCATGGACCGGAAGACCGCGAGGAGCGCAAATGCTTTACCACCTAAGCCACTACGACGTACGAGGAGTCGAATGACTCGAAATATTTCCTGGACGAAAAATCACTTCAAGAAAGATTCGAAATACGCAGTACGCAATACGCAGAACGAAAAATCTGAAAACTAGGGTTAAGCCTTAAACCGGTGAAATTGAATGGAAGTAATTGGGTCACGTACGGTTTGCGGCTGCAGATGAAATCTAGTCAAATTGTCTACTGGTAATAATCAGGTGAACCTATCTTAAAATAATGTTTAATTTGTCTAAATTGATGTTTCAAAGTGTCAAATCGTATCATTTGTTCAGCCGCGTTACCAAGGGCAGGTTGCATTGGTGTTCAAGTGCGGCAGACACTGGCAGCGCACTTTGAGGGTGGAAAAATACGAAACCACCTCACGCACGTCTGAATCAATGCAGATGGTGAAGCTTTAGTTAGCCAGCCAACGTAATATTTTCAATCACTGCTAAGCGCATTATAAATTTAGTATTCTACTTACTTAGCACTCTGCAAGCCACCAGGAAGATCTGTGGCAGGGGGATGCATGCACCGCAGGCATACACGACATACGAACAGATAAAAAGTCACGCACTATGCAAGGGCCTCACTACAGAAAAGAAATTTAACATGCAATTAACTAATAAACATTTATCAGAAAAAGGAAAAGTGTACATTATACCACCACTATTTCTAGTCATGCGACAAAAGTGATTTGCTTCTTTTAAAATTACTTTGAATATACGTCATCATTCACACACACACACACACGGAGGATAACATGCGCACCAATGCACTAAAATACGCACGCACATACATAGGAGTATACACACATACGAACATACCTGCATATGTTTATTAACTTAATGACGATTGTATTTTATCCCTAGTTGATGACAGGAGATCTCATTCCTCAATACTCAGGACAGAATGCTACACGGAGCATGAGATACACTCGCTCAGAATATCAATTTCCGCACAAATCAAGATTACTTCCATTTCCATATCATACCGAACTGCTATGCAGAATTTTCAAGTGAAGTTTCGACAAATAAAAGAACTCTCATCAATGAATGACACGGAGCGCAGTGAACAACGGGTACCCAGGACGTAAATCAATACAATTTGCAGACGGAAACAAACCAAAAGAAAAGGTCGAGACACAAAGAGAGGCAAAAGAGAGCCAGACTGGTTGAGCCAAAGGACAAGCCAAGACTGTGCAGAATATTCAGCGAGAAGGAAATGGGAGTCGCCTTTTATTGGAGGTGCACATCAAAACACGTGACCACTACTCGAGGTCACTTCGACGGGACAATTCATTGCGGCGATCGCGGCACTTGCTTCGAGTGTTAAATGAAGCATCAGATTGAGTGCTCGAAGGGCAAGAGAAGCGAGCAAGAAATGGCCTCTCTCCATCAGGGGCCATTTTCCGACAACTCGCAGGGGAACAACCCGACCCCCATCCTCCGGGAGAGGGCGGCAGTCCCCCCCCCCCCCTTTCTCCGGGGGGACGGACCACGCTCAAAAGGACTGGCTCACCCAACACCGGCGCCAACGACTTCCTGACATTTGGAAGTGGACACTGACCGCGTGAGGAATGACTACTACATTGGCGCACGCCACCGCCGGCCGCACTCCTTGCTGTCCGCGGGTTCGGGTGACGCTCGGGGGTTTTGCCTTCAGGGAAGAAGGCACCAGGGTGCAGTGGTGCACCCCGGCTCACCAATCGGGGAATGGCTAAGGTCTCGTCCCAACGAGATTAAATGCCAGCTCGGAGATCTCCGAGACTAAGGATTACCTCTCGCATGGATGGATGGCGATCCCACTCATATTAATCCGAGAAATGAGGAGCGCGCGCACACAAGCAGCGAGGGGCCGCACCGCCCCCTCCCGGGGCTCCCGACTGCCCCTCTCCGCCCCCCGCACGCCGGGCACGGCAAACGCGCGCAGCCCCGCCCCCCCCCCATGGTGCCTCTCTGCGCCACACCCCCCCCCGTGCGCCGCCGCCCTCGAAACTCGCAATCTCCACTCAGTGATCCTCCGACACTCGGCATCGCAGCACGGGAGGCGCCGGCGCCACTCTCTCTCTCTTTCTCCCTCTCTCTCTCTCTCTCTCTCCCTGTCCCTCTCTCTCTCTCTCTTTCTCCCTCTCTCTCCCTCCCCCTCTCCTTCGCAAACAAGGGGGAACGAGCGCCACGCGGAGGATACCGGGGTTCCCCCTGCCGCCTCACGGCGACGACGGCAGCCCCCGCAAGGGGGGGGCAGACGAGCGGAGAGCACCACCGGGGTGAGAGTGTCCTTGCGCGTGTGGTGCGTGGCGCGGGACAAGGAAGATGGACTGAGGGGCCGGCGGGAGGCCAGGGGTGGCGCGGGTGCCCCCCTGCACCCGCCCCGACGACAGACGCCCCCTCTCCCCCCGCCGCCGCGGGCAGCGAGGCCCCTCGGGGGTGTGCGCCCCCCCGCGGGGGTATAGGCCACCACAGGGTCCGGCCAACCGCCAGCCGGGGAACACCGCGCGCGCACACCCGGAGGCGGCGCCACCATGCAGCCGGAAGCCAAAGGTAGGGAGGGACACCCCTTGGAGGAAGAGCCCTCCCTCCACCCCCCTCCGACACACACACGCGGACACTCGGGGAGAGACGCAGACGAGGTCAAGGGGGGGGGGGAGACGAGGTCAAGGAGGGGGGGCGAGGGCGGGGTGGGCCGGCCACTCATGACCCAACCAAGGCGCGAGGACTCCACGACGGATAATTCCGACGATGACCTCCGCCGTGGCGAGCACCGTGCACCTCGGTGCATCGCCCCGACGGCCGCTCTTCATTTGCGCGTCTCACTGCACTGCATGAGTTACAATGACCGCGAACCTAGACTACCGAGTGGAAAGAAATATATTTCACGAGTGACTTCGAGAAAAGTGATTCTCGTGGCATATCGTTTACGCTAAATTGGAAGCGGTCGTTTGAACGACCGCCGTTCCTCTCTGCCATCTGCATACCCACGATCACTCGCTGCAGGGGTGCCTCTCTGAGTGTTCTGGGCATCCCCAAGAAAGAGACCCATTCGCATTTAAGGGATTCACTACGCGAGGGAGCTTCGGCCGAAAGTTTTAACTTCCCTCTGTGAGCGGTTTATCCTGCCAATACAATTTAATGTTAATGTCACTGCAATTGAATCTCATAAATCCAGCTCCCTTCGTCGCGATCTTCCGACTCGGAGATCTAGTCGATCTCCGGTATTCCCGAGTCCTACGCACCGCAGTGAAATATAATATCCAACGTCTCACCTCCCCTTCTCATTTCTCCAGGTCTCTTGAGATGTATCCCAATACCTCCCTTGCACCCCCTCCCATTTCCCAGTGCTACGCTTTGGAGAAAGAGAGAAAGTTACGCCGAATGCATTTGAGTAGATAATGTTTCGCCAACGGCAGCATCCGGCAAACAATCGCCAGTCGGGAAAATTCTCGAACGACCATTCATCATTACACGTTTCCTAATTTAATATGCAAAAAATCACCTATTTTTAGAGCAGTTTACTTTGAGATTCTCTATCAAAATATTAATAAAAGATCTTTATTGCGTCTAGTTAGCGATCTAATTTTTTGAAGATGAATCTTGGAGACGCGTAGAATAGGAGCTGTCATAGCCTATTGCTTGTACTTCCCAATAGTAAAATTGCGAGTGTTCTGAGCCCTGTACCCAAGGAGGCCAAACACCCGACAGACGTCCCCTCCCCCCATCCCCGGAGGAATCTATCGCACTGACTTGTCAATTCACTCCTGAGCAGTCTAAAACATGTTTTGGTTGCGGATTAGCCTACTGTCTCTCTAATCTACTCCTATTTTCTGCAATATTCTCATTAGTTTTTTCCCTATTCACTCCATCGAACGCCTTTTCGAAATCTAAGAAACATAAAAAATCATTTTCAATGTAATCCATAGTCCTCTCTATCAGTGCCCACATATCGCGTGTATCTCCTATTCCAGAACCTCAATCTGGTCATCCCCTAAGTAATTATTCGTTCTGTTCTTCATTCACTCATTGACCTGTCTCACTTTAGTTGTTGACCCATGAGACCTAATTTAGCTGCGTGCGAAATAAATACCATTCTGCTGCAGTCCCCTCCTTTGGCTACAATTCAGTTTATTAGGAAATAAATTAATATAAAAACATTTTACAGATAATTTCCTTCTTAAAAAATGCTACAAATTAGTTATTTCAAAAACTTTTCCTCGCCAGTTTTCTTAAACGCTTAATCAACCTCCATCTTCCGCAGGGATGTAATCTACCCCCACGGCCTTGTTTGATTTCAAATCCTTTAATACTTTTTCTACTTCAAAGTGTACCTGAGTCTAAGCTATTTCTACCTACATTATAGTCTTTTTCTATGCCTAAAGTCCCTTCCTTAATATACTCACCATATATAAGCTCATTGTACTCTTTTCATTTATCTTGAATCCTTCTTAGTTAAGTCAGTCATTTCTCTGCTGTATTGAGAGAACTACGTAGTTTTAACGTTACGACGGCTCGGCCGTCATCATCAGGATGGCGTTATCGGGTGAAGGAGTGAGGATATGTGTGGGGGAAGGGTGAGGGGAGGAGAGGTAAGGGACGAATAGGATACGGACAAGGGGGTGGAAGGGGATGTGTGTGCTATTGGATGGATTCAGTGGGTCGCGGTAAACTCTACAATCACCTACCAAACCGAACTTCGATAAATATATATAATATTTACACATTTATAATATTTATTTATAATACATATAAAAAAGCATAAACACAGTAATCAACCAGAAGGTCGGTTTGGTAGATAATGATAGAGTTCACTCAGTACTAAACCCGACAGCGTGTGAAATTCACTCATCGGGGTAGGGGGGGCCCTAAACTACCGCGACCCACATTATGCACATAATAAATAGATTTAAAAAATATTAAATCTATATATTTCTATCATACACAGAAATATAGATTCCTAGACATACATATATATGTAGATAAATTCTTCGAAGTAACACGGAAGTGTTGAATTAAAAACTTGGACAGCAGCAAACAATATAATAACAATTAAAAAGGACACTCACCTGTTATTTCTTAATAACTTCGATGCAATTTAGTTCCGTATTCCTCAGAAGGTACAGCAGTACTACTGTATCTTCTGAGGAAGACGGAGCTAAATTCCGACGAAATTATTAAGAAATAACGTGTGAGTGTTCGTTTTGTGTGTTCTTATATTGTTTGTTTCTGTCCAAGTTTTATTTTTACAAATATGATATGGAAACACTCATGAGAGCAATATAACATTTGGATGGCACAATAGAACACAAAATAAAATAGACAATACGTAAAAGGACACCCATATTGTAAATTGTTCGGTTTACTCCGAGGGCTTCTTCAGGTCAGACTGCATGTTGTTTATTTTATTTTGTGTTTATATATAAAAGAATCTATATATCTATCTATATTTGTATCTAAGAATCTATATTTGTGTGTGTGTGTGTATATATATATATATATATATATACGTGGGTCGCGGCGGTCCAGGGGGTAGGGCAATGGACTACTGACCAGAGGGTCCCGTTCACTCTGGGCACCTGCAGCTCCACCCAAGCTAGTTGATTTTTCGGGCACCAGATCTTCCTGGGAAACCATAACCGGCACAGGGAAAGTAACTGGCCCCCCCTACCCTGATGTGCGAATATTCTCACACCCTGTAGGGCTTAGTACATGGGTGAGCTCTACCATCACCTACTAAACCGACCTTCGGGTTGATTACTGTGTTTTATATTTATAATTTATTTATTTTTATATGGTGTGGGTCATAGTAGGATTATATAGAGAAATAATATAAAAGGGCATTACTTAAGAAGAATATTAATTATATTTAGATAGCACATGAGACCATGTATGGTAAGCTGATAGTAAAGGGAATGATAATGAAACCTTTGTTGGATGGCGGACATTTGCCAAATCATTGTGTAAGGGATACACTTTATGACTGAGTTGATGAGAATAATGAAGTCCGATGTGTATTGAAGGGAGTGCTTATCGAGTACATGAGTGTTAGTGCTATGACCCAGGCACTAGTAAATAAATTTGATTAATTTGCGTAATAACCCACTGGGTAGGGACCAAACCCAACTGAACCGTCCAATCCAACCCCCAAAAAACAAATATACGTGGTAAATGAGTGGAAATGGCAACTAGAGTGAATCCAAGGGAGTTATTCAAGAGTGTTTGGGAAGATCGGTTTGAGGCTATAAATTTGATTTGGTATCACAATCGAACAAATGGCCAGAGCTTGTTATTCAGGAGCTACCATGCAGATTTGGAAGAAGGTGCAGCAGCATTACTTGCTCATTTCAATTGGGAATTCCCAGTTCAAATCAGCAAATTATAGTACTGCACACTGTACCTACATATTGCTCAATCCAAATGAGTAATTCCTACAGGGCACATGATAAGGCCAACTAGTTTACTTGGTGGGTTTCAAATGCTATATGCTGCTGTGAAAGTAAGGTTATTGAGTGACTAAGAAGCATAGAAACTTGTTGCAGGAGAGAGTGAATGGCAAGAGACTGACCTCCCCCTTTTTCTCCCAGCCCTGAGGCTTCCTGTCATGTCCTTCTTTCTTCATATCACTGGCACCACCATCTATTTTCCTGGCACAACAAATCAAGTGACCACACCACCATTGAGTAGCTAGGGCTCCTGCCTTTGTCAAAGGGTGGCCCCACATGAAATAAATTATTCTTCATGGATGTTAAGAAAGCATTCAATGGGGTAAATTGGGTAGAATTAATTAATGTTTTGAAGAAGATGCATAAAGAGTAGATACAACCTGTAACATTTGTCCAATTGCTTAGGTTCTTGTGGAAGGTAGAGCGTCAGGAACAAGCAGGGGAAAAAAATAATGCTTTCTATTGCCATCCGTAATATACAATATGAAGCGTCTTGGACCAAGCAATGGGATGTTGAAAAATGTGATGTTTGAGTGAATGTATAAGCCAAGTAAAGGCAAGTTATATGTCTCTCTTTCTATATAGTACCCTGCAAATCAATGCTAGGGTCTGTGGCACAGGGTGATTAGACACCAGGCATGCAATATCAAAACTTAATTTTTTTCTTAATTTTTAATTACAATACATAAATGTACAATATTCAAATAAAGTAAATCATGATAATTACAAGCACATCAACTACACTATCTAAGTGAGACATATACTTCTCTATACATATGAGAGGAGCTACTGGTAAAAAGAGGAAAAATAACTAAATTAATTAAAAATAGCGATTCTCCAGAAGATAAAATTTAATGTGACATCATCAGGTATGACCTGATGATGATTTAGTAACATTGACACCGGTCACATTAAATTTTATTTTGTGGAAAATTGCAATTTTTAATTAATCATGATATTCCACCATATCACGCCTGAAATGTCTCTTTTTATATTATAACTAAAGCCATTTGAGATAAAGCCAAAATACTAGAGTTACTTAGAATGAGAAATGAAAAATCATTTTACCATTAGCAGGGTCAGACACAAATATTCTTGACCCTTATATTTTGTGGGAAATATAACATCTTTACTCTATTTGTTCTAGAATTGAGTATCATCGCTAAACATACCCCCTCCCAATTTATGCAAGAGATTTAATCTGCAATTGAATCTTTACTTCCTAAGTGATTCCCAACTTGGTTCTTCTAATAATTTTGATGAACTGCTCAGTTAATCATAACAATATTTTACAAATCTAGCACCTCAATTCTGCACATTTACTTCAGCAACTAATCCAACTGCATAAGGAAATATAATAATAGCATACTCTAAATTAAGCCTTAATAACAAAAGATCACATTACTCTTTAACCTTCACTTATGAGTGAGGGTAATGGTATTTAATCAAGTCTCAAGAGTCCATTTTAGTATTTTTGATACAGTTAATTTCTGGAGGGAAATATTCCTTCCCAAAAAACATGACTACACACTTTTTTAATATAATTCTGATTTCAATGTGTCGCACCAACTTGAGATACTATTGCATTAAGGTTATCTTCTAAAGCTGCTTTACCCCAGGTCTATAGATAACTCTGTAAGCCACTGCATTATCAGCAAATATGCATTTCTTACAATCAACCATGGAGTTAATGTCATTAAAGTAAAGAGGTAATAACAGAGGTTCTACAATTATTCCCTGAAGAACACCAGAAGTAACTAGTCCACATTAGAATTGACCACTTGACTTGACCACATTGACAACAATTAGATCTAACTACATTGGCTTTAACTACCCCTTCTTATCCTTATCTTATCTTCTCAACCCAGAATATTTTTACTGATGCCATATGCTTTTAGCTTTGTGAGAAGTTTACCATGAGATACTGTGTCAGAGGCTTTTTTAAAACCTAGATGTGAAAACCACATCCGCAGGAATATTATTTTCTCCAGGACCAAAAATATCATGTACAAACAGTGTACATTGTATCACACAGGATTTACTCTTTTGGAAATGGGGCTGGCTTTTCATCAGTAAATCTTGACTATGGAGGTGCCTCATTATCAAACTGACAAAGATCTGTGCTAACAGTTAAAGATAAGTGGGGTAAGATAATAGTTGAACCAGGAAAAATCCAAGAGAGATGGAAGGAATATATAGAAACACTGTATGGTAAAGTTCTTAGGCCCACAAGGTTAGACATAGAAAAGGAACATGACGTAGAAGAAGATAGGTCCAGGCATACTCGACGATGAAATAGAAAGGGCATTAGATGAAAGCAAATAAGGCCGTGGGGGTGGACAACATCCCTGTAGAACTGTTGATATGTTTAGGAAAATGCGGGAAGAAGGCCCTATATGGACTGATTCGTAGTATCTATGAGGAAGGAATCTGGCCGGAAGATTTTGTGAGAACGGTGTTAGTTCCTATTCCAAAAAAGGCAAAGGCTACATCATGTGAGGATTACAGATCAATAAGTTTGATATCCCACGCAGCTAAAGTTATTCTCAGGATCATCAACAAAAGGATAGAGAGTAAGGCAAATGATTACTTAGGGAATAATCAGTTTGGGTTTAGGAAGGGGAGAGGTACGCGTGATGCCATTGCAATAATGAGATCACTAATCGAGAGAAATAAAGAATACAACCAGGACGTGTTTACCTGTTCCGTAGATTTCGAAAAAGCGTTTGATAGAGTGAATTGGGAAAAACTAATGCGTATATTGCAGAAAATAGGAATATATTGGAAGGATAGGAGACTGATCCGCAACCTGTACACATCTCAGACTGCTCAGGTGCGAGTGGGAAACGGAGAGTCCGGATGGGCAGTGTTAGGAAGAGGTGTACGGAAGTCTATTGCCCATTGTCACCGGTGCTATTCAACGTATATGTGGAGGAAATGATTAAAGAGGCATGGGAAGAACTGGAGGTAGGGATGAAAGTCGGAGGGTAATTGGTAAAATCGGTTAGGTTTGCTGATGACCAAGCATTAGTTGCTCAGTCAGCCAAGGGGTTGCAAGCATTGCTGAGTGAATTGGAGGTTCAGTGCGATAAATATGGGATGAGAATCAATATTAATAAAACAAAGGTTATGCGATTTTCCAGAAAGAAAAAGGCTAAGCTAAATATTGAAATAGGCGGGGAAAAAATAGAGCAGGTAGAACAGTTTGCATATCTCGGAAGGGTTTTGGACCAACAGGGTCAAAATCGTAGGGACGTAAGGAGAAGAATTGCGCTAGGCAAGGAGGCTTTCTCAAGGAGGAGGGAGTTGATGACGGGGACGTTGAGTAGGGATGTTAAGACAAGACTCGTAAAAACTCTGATATGGAGCGTAGCTATACGGCGCGTAGCTATAGCTAGTACGGCGCGGAAACGTGGTCGCTGAAGCAGGAGGATAGACGTAGATTGGAGGCTTTTGAAATGTGGGTGTGGAGAAGAATGGAGAAGGTGAAATGGACCGAAAGGAAAACAAATGAGGAAGTACTAGAGATGGTGGGTGAGGAGAGGGGTTTGTTGAGAGAAATCCTATGGAGGCAGGAAAAATGGATGAAGGGTGTATTGATGGACAGTGGGATGTTGAAGACGGCGATAGAGGGGAGAATTTTAGGCAAGCGAGGAAAGGGCAGGAACAGGATAGGGTTGTTAGATGGGTTGAAGGGAGGAAAGAAGTACACAGAGATGAAGAGGGACCTGATGTACATTAGGTTGCTGGATTGGATTTTGTTTGGAGTTACAAAATGTTTATTTGATAGTTGTGTCCATCCAAAAACCTACCTTAACCGGTAGATTACCTAATAATAATGATACATTCCAAGAACTTGCATGACATGGATATGGGAAAGATAGGTCTGTAATGACTCCTGAAATGCCTGCAATGGTTCTTTCTGCTATCCACTTTAAAATACAGATTTTGCATTAGATATTGTCCAGGCACTGTGACTCTTTTATCTATTAGAGATATCCTAAATATAATTTCTTATTACAGCACAAGTTCCAATGCTGATTCCTAAAATATTCAAGCTGCTATTTTATTGGGCTAGGAAGATTTGTTAGTGTTAATGTTTTTCAGCCAACTTTCTATTGCATTATGTGAAATTTCAACTTTTGGCATCGGTTGGAAAAAAAATTTTTTAAGCTATCAAAAAGGTTCACTGAAACATTGGTGAAACTGGTGATGTTGAAAATTTATCATTACACACATAGTACTACTGTAGGAGAGCTGATGTCAATAAAATTAGAGAGATCAAAAGTAGAACCGATAGATTTTAGATGTATTTTTTTCACAAAGGATCAGGGATCACAATAACATTGTCCAACCTCGGTAGGGTCATGTTCGTGTCAAAATTGTTCTGGTGTGTATTCACCCCTGCCACACACCCTATCAGTGGCTTGCAGGGTACATAAATAAAGAAAATAAAAAAATATACTTGCAGAATATTCTAAATGAGGCCTAACCAGCAAAAGATAACATCTCTCTTTGATCTTTTCATCACATTTACCAAGTACTCTTCAAATAAATTCTAATTTTTTGTTAGCTTTTCCACATGTTCCACGTATGTGTTTCATCCTGGAGAGATCGTGGGTGAGGGTAGCGCCTAGGTATTTAATTGAGCCAACACATTTCATTTCGGAGTAGGTTCACCCTTTGCAGTCACTCCTCTGCCATTCGTCTCAGGCGTCTAGTGGTGCATCCAAGTTTCATCCACAGCTATGAATAGACGCGAAAACATCTGATTCCATTCTCTTCAACCGAAACTTAAGCTTAGGAAACAGGCATAAGTCACAGGGGGGGGATCCGCCATTGGAACAGTCTTCGCCTTTCTCGGAGGAGGTTCACCCTTCGCAGTCACTCCACTGTTATTTCGTCTCCCAAGTTTCATCATCATTAATGTATCGACGAGAAAACATCCGAATCCCTTCGCTTCAACCGCTTGCTCCAACAGGCCCCCTCGGAAATTTTCATTCGGATGCATTTTTGGTCTAAAGTGAGCACCCAACGCCCTTACAACTTGCTCATGTTCTGCATGAACTACATATTCAATTATTCTCCAGTCAATGCGTGAGAAATAATTTCTTTCGATATGCCCATAGCCTCTACCATCTCTCTAACCCTAATTCGAGGGTCGTCCAGTGCCTTTTGGTGAACTTCATCGATATTTTCGGTGGTTGTCGCAGATATTGGCCGTCCCGAACGCTCTTCATCAGGCAAGCTGATAAGGCCACGTTTAAATTCAACTGCCAAACATTTGACTGTGGGAAATGATGCTGCAGAGTCCTTGTAGACAACGTCAAACTCATCTTTGACTTGAGTAGGCGTAATTTGCCTTTCAAAAACAAATACGTAATGAGAGCTCGATGCTTAATTTTTCCCTTTCAAAAAAGCCCTCACGACGACTCACTCAAATAAACTCATCTTTGATTTGAGTAGGCGTAATTTACCTTTCAAAAACAAATACGTAATGAGAGCTCGATGCTTAATTTTTCCCTTTCTAAAAACCCCTCACGACGACTCACTCAAATAAACTCATCTTTGATTTGAGTAGGCGTAATTTACCTTTCAAAAACAAATACGTAATGAGAGCTCGATGCTTAATTTTTCCCTTTCTAAAAACCCCTCACGACGACTCACTCAAATAATCGTCAAACAACAGCTGAGTGTCCAAAAAGACTGAAAATAATTACAGACTGACGCTCTTGCATACATGGGAAAGAGGTCTCTTTAGCATTGACGTTGAAAATTAATTATTTCACTCAGCGTGCTACTGTAGGAGAGATCACGTCAATAAAATTAGAGAGATCGAGTGTAGAACAGACAGATTTAAGATGTCACTTTTTCCACGAATAATGAAGGATAAGACTGGCATTGTCCGACCATGGTAGGGTCATTTTCGAGTCAAAGTTATTCTGGTGTGCCACACCCCCTGCCATACACCCTAGCGGTGGCTTGCAGGATATAGGTATGAAAATAAAAAATAAAATAAATATGGTGAGCACCTTTTAACGTATGCGCAAACACAGTCCCTAAATTTTGTTGAAGAGTGCTGCTATTTTAATTTTGAGGTCGGAAACTTTCCATGTAACCCTCGCAGAGTCAACAAAAACGAAGAAAGTAGCATGATTCAGAGTTATCTTTCCGAAAATGCTTTTGGGGAATGCAGTACACGTGGGTGTATGCCCCCTTGCGCACCATAATCCAGTAAGAGGCACTTAATGATTTCGCATAGAGTTAGACGTGCTACAATTAGTGCTGCCATTGACCAAAATCTTCGCGACAGCTGGAGGACTTTGCGGCATCGATTGTGCTCCGTGGCAATCGTTACTCTTACAAGTGCCCGCGAATTTTAAATGCATCGGGCGCAACCATGAAGTTAGCTATCTAAAAACTCTAATTTTGCAATTTTTCGTAGGCCCAATATGAGTTGATCCCTTGGAAATTTTAGGGTGTTTCTCTCCGATTTCCCTGGTTGATTTTGAAATACTCCCTGGTAGGAAATCAACAGCAGTCCAAATATAATAATCCAAAGCGAGCGCCGTTTAAACTCGATTTACTTGCGCACGCACATCCAAAACATCACACAGTCCATCAATTGAAAGGTGATAAGAATGAATTGTGTTCCTTCGGCGGACGATGAGATGTTGCCGTTCGTCGATTCGGTCGACCAATAACCAAAATCAACTCGCCCGGCGCCTTGATGATTTTCGTCCGTGGCGCCAATGAGGCGACCTTCCGGATGGCGGCCGGGCGGTGGCTGTCTCCTCCACAGTAAGCATCCCTCGTCGCCACGCGACGCGACGGGGGTCGCCGGGAGGCTCCGTCTAAACTCGCGACGCATTTTCATTAGTGGCGCCCCGGATTCATTGCCCAATTATTCTTTTTGCAGACTGATTTATCAGTTAACTAAGCACAGGTTTACTAATGAGGTAAGAAACTTTATCCCCTTATTTTCCCTTATTTTTTCGGCTTTTTAAACCTGTAAACATAACACTCAAATTAAGGCTGGGAGTGGCGATTCGAGCGAGCGCAGGGTGTGCTCGGATCCCCCGCGTGGGAAGCGAAGGAGCGAGGCCGATGGGGAGAAGACTGCCTGGCCCCTCCCCCCCTGCTGGTACTGGCGGCACATGCCGCAGAGCGTCGAGGGCGCCGTCTCGTCGATGGACGGAGCCGTGCAAAACAGCGCGTGCCGCCCCGCATCGCCCCGGAGATCAATTGGCGAGGGGCGGTGGCCGAGTAGGGCGGAGGGAGCCACGTGTTCGTGTATGAGGGGAGGTCGAGGGCTCTCTCACACCGCTGAGGGGAGGGGGGGAGGGTCCCCTAGGCTGGAACCCCGACTGCGAACGGCAAAATGATCGATCCGGTCTATCCTCTATATCCCTAACGAAAGAGGTTCATTTAAATGCATTCATGCGCACATCAAGTGAAAAAGGCGCTGCTTCAATTCATCTCGAATGTGCAACTCTGTGTCGAATGGCAAATTTCTGGGCGGCTATTTCGTATAGGAATTCTCGAAAGTCAGATGAAAATGCACGAATAGTAGTTGCCTATCCAATCCCTGCTCTTCCTATCGAGCTTTTTGCGCCGGTCGCTGGTTTTGCAATATTTTTCAGTCCATCCGGGGCCATATTAGAAATTTCACTGTCAAGATAAAGGGGGAATGTTTTTTCTTGGGTCTACATACAATACTAAGTACGCAGAGATGAAGAGTGACCTGATGTAGAGTAGGTTTTCTTAGGAGTCACAAAATATTTATTTGACAGTTATGTCCATCCGAAAACCTACCTTAACCGGTAGATTACCTAATAAGAACATACCATACTGATGCCAGATAAGTATTTTCCTTTTCAAGGCACGTCAAACCCCGTGCAAATTCTTTCATTTTGGTTCTGCATGTCGCGTGTTTGTCTGTCGAGGTCTACATTGGATTTTCGTCATTACTTTCGACACTATCTTTAAAATTTTAATGAAATTTTATTTGCCTGCTTAAATATGCGGCTCTAACTACTTTTCCGTTGAACCATCTTGGTCCCTTATCGTTGCATTGGAGCTGATATCATCATGGAGCATCATCGTATTAATCTCGGTCCGTATAGCATTAAAAAATATTTTCCACGTGTGTTCTGTGATGTGAGCACTGTGAGTTCCCAGACTGCATGATTGCAGCTCTGGTTTTAATTTCTCCCTCGGCCCATTCAAATTCCCTTTATTGAGAGTAGATATCATATGCTTTCTTCCTTAGTCACTTTCGCCAACTTAATTTCCATAAATATTGCTTTATAGTTGCTGATGCCCTGCGTTAAACCTCCTCAATTTCCTGATCCATTGGATTCCAATCTAATGAGGCCTGTTGCAGTCGGATTCCACACACTATATACATCTTCTAAATGAGACTTTACGAGAGCGTGGTAAAAACATTCGTTGAGCTTACATCTATATAAATGCCCCGCGATCAACAAACAGATGTGTGGCAGGGGGTGCTAGCACCAGGTGGTGAGGGTAAGAGATAAGGAATGATATTGGAGAGGAAAGGACAAAGGAAAGAATACTCACCGGGAAACCTCCAATAATATACAGGGTTCGTCCGGAAAATAAGTGTACTGAGCTCAGGAAAAAAAATGTATTACACTTTTACATATCTTAAGCTAATATTCCTCAAAATAGGACCCTTGTGAGTCGATACACTTGTTCCATCGGCGTTCCCATTCCTGGAACGCTCCGGCGAAGGCATCATCGGGAACTCGAAGGCACGTCGTCACGGCCTCTTTGACGGCGTCCAAAGTCCCGTATCGCGTTCCTTTCAAACTCCTCTTTATCTTCGGGAACAGAAATAAGTCCGGTGGTGTGTGGATCATTTTTGCAGTGATCCGCAAGTTGTGTCGCGATTTCCAAGCGATTGAGTCTTCGATCATCACTGAGCACTTTCGGCAAAAACTTTGCACAAATTTTTCGCATCTGTAATTGGTCCCTAATAATCTCGTGCACTATTGTTTTTGGCACACTACACTGCTCTGCTATCATCCGAACACTAAGACGACGATCAGAGTTCAGTACATCGCGAACTTTTCGCACATTTTCGTCGGTGAGTGTCGTTGATGGGCGTCCAGGCCGTGGTTCGTCGTCGACCTCTTCTCTGCCCTCCACGAGCATCTTGTGCCACCGAAAGATCATGTTTCTGGACATGGCTGACTCCCCGTAAGCCTGGTTAATCATACCGACAGTTTCGGTAGACGATTTCCCAAGCTTTACAGCAAATTTGATGGAATAACGCTGCTCCAAAAACTTCGGCATCGCGTTCCGTGACGTGGGTCGAGCGTGGAGGTTCGCGTTAACAGAGCTCCTCACTACACCACAGCTCAGAGCCGACTGCCTTTTTCAGCGTCGCTTGCCAACATACCCCCCTCCAATCGCAGCCCGTCAGAGCGGTGCTGGGCGCGCTTGGAGCGGCGGGAAAAAATCAGTACAATTATTTTCCGGACGAACCATGTAACACAAGTGAGAAATTTTATCTTTCACTGGATAGACCTAATTTAGAATATGGTGCAAGTATATTATGGGATCCTCACGAAGTTTGATTGATTGCCGAATTGGATTGCGTGCAGCGTAAAGGAGCTAAACTTATAAAACGTTGTTATGATAAACTTAGAAGTGTATTCAGAATATGAGAGGAGCTAAGCTGAGAATCACTCAATAGAGCGAAGGTTATATTACAGGTTGAATCTCTTGCATTCATTGGAAGGATGTGCCTTTGGAAATGATGCTGAAAACGTATTATTACTCCCATCGTACTACGGTAGGAGATATTATGCCAATAAAATTAGAGAAATTAAGTGTATAACAGATAGTTGTAAGATGTCGTTTTTTCCACGAACAATAAGGGATCGAAATCGTTCGTTTCCACGAACGAACGTAATCGTTCGTGGAAAAAACGACATCTTACAACTATCTGTTCTACACTTAATCTCTCTAATTTAATTGGCGTAATATCTTCTACCGTAGTACGATGGGGGCAATAATACATTTTCAACAACATTGCTAAAGGGACATCATTCTAATTTATGCAAGAGCTTCAATCTCTAATTTATCTTCTCTCCGTGAGTGATTCTCAGCATGGCTGCTCCAATATTTGGGATGCAACGCTTACAAATCTAGCTCCTCTACGCTGCACGCGATCCAATTGGGCAATTAATCCAACTTCGTGAGGATCCCATATACTTGAAGCATGTTCTAAATGAGGCCTAACCAATGGAAGATAACACTTCACATTGACCTTTTCATCACATATACCCAGTACTCTTCTAATAAATCCTAATTTCCTAAGTTATCCTAATTCCTCGTAAATCCACATTTTTTGTTGGCTTGTTCACATATTCCCCGTATGTGTTACACCTAGGAAAGGTTGTGAGTGAGGGTAACGCCTAGGTATTTAATTGAGTCTACACATTCCATTTCGGTGTTCCCAATGTAGTAACCATTCGGGAGGGAATCGTTCTTATCCAACAATTCATCGCTACGCACTTTCATAAGATTAATTCTAATTGCCAAATGTCGCACAACCATTGTACATATAGCATAAGCACGTCTACTTAAGCTACTTTATCCTGATATTCACAAAGATCTCTGTAAACCACTGCATCGTCAGCAAATGAACATACCTTACTTGTGACCACGGTGTTAATGTCGTTAACGTAAATAAGGGATAAAAGAGGTCCCATAACATTTCCCTCGGGAGAACCTAAATGACTTCTACGGCATTAGATCTAACATCATCTATGGCTACTCTTTGTACGCGATTACTAACAAAGTCTTTAATCCAACCCCGGATATTTTTATCTATGCCTTACTTCTAACTTTGCGAGTAGTTTACGATGAGGTACTTTGTCGAAGGCTTTCTTAAAATCTATAAAACTCACGTCCACTGAAACATTGCTATCTCCCGAAATAAGAATATCATGAACTAAAAGCGCAAGTTGTCTCGCATGATCTACCTTTTCGGAAACTGTACTGATTTTTCATGAATAACTTCTGATTATCAAGGTATCCCACGATCGAACTAGCAACTGCATGTTCCATAACCTTGCACGAAATGGGTGTGAGGGAAAGGTTCTCGGTTTTTCGAAGTTGCTCGGTTCCTCCCTGTCTCCGTTTTTAAATATTGGTGTTACGTTAGCCGTTTTATGATCTCTGGGAACCTTGTGATCCACCAGAGACTTCTTAAATATTATTTCTAGATAGGTTGCAATTTCCGAAGCTAGATCCTTAAATATACGATCGGGTATTTCATCGGGCCCGGAGGATTTGCTTAATATTTTTCAGCAAACATCTTTATTTCATTTTATGAGTTTTCAATTTTGTGTATCGGTTGACCATCACGATTTGATAGCGATCGAAGGCATTCGGTGAGATATTGGTGAAGACGCTTTGAAAGAAGGAATTTAATAAGTTATCATTTTCCAAACTCATGGTTACTCTTTCGCCTTTATCATTTTTAAGTGAATTAACAGTCGACTTATTTCCCTGATCCTCTGACGCATGACCAAAATGCTTTTGGATTTTCTTGCAAATCTTTTCCTTAACGCTTTCCGAACCAACTTGTCATTCGCCCTAGATATCTTGCAATCGTAATTAATCTCAACCCTTTTGTCGCTAGAATTATCACCCCTAATATTTTTCATATTGGATCTTGGGTTGAGATACAGCTCTTGAACAAAAACAAACTAATTTTAAGACTTGGAATAAATGCTTATAAAATAGTTAGACAATTCACATAAGAGAAAGAATCCCACACAACCTGTCCATCTACATTTACATCTACACAGTGCTCCCTCAAACTACCGCGAGTGTGGCGGGGGGTGTTAGGACACCGTACTTAATTGCCCTTGTGGATTATTTTGGGTTATTTTTTAGATCTACATAATACCGAGCAAAGTTGTCGACGTAAATTCCTGTTGAGAAAATATAAATTGATTTGCCAATAGATTCAATTGTCGTTACCTAAATATCGATTCGTATTGTATATTAAGAAAAGAGCACGAATATGATATATGCTCTATTTTAGAACGCAAGGAGTAGAGTAGAACATGTAGCGCCAAGTACTAAGATACACAAACACGTTTCGATGGTTTAGCATAGTTTGCAGGAAAGTGCGCAGGTTATATATTCGGGAGAATAAAGTAATATCCGGCGCTTTTTGTCACTCTCAGATCGCAAATAAAAACAAATTAACACTGGCATTAAAACGACAGATAACTCTCATAGAACCAATAAAATTAGTTCTCGAAAAATGGTCAAGATAGTCATGTGAGTACATAATACCAGCACCACTGTTAACAATGATTCTTCGCGAAACTGTTTTTTGAGCATCCAGAAAACCCTCAAGCAAAAGGCTATCAATCAAATAAAATTTATAACTTACACCATACAAGGAATCAACATAGCATAGGTAAAATACTTGGGTGTAACTATGGATATGTCCTGGGGAAAGCACATTCATGAAATTTGCCATATCACAAATAAAGAGTTTGGATTCATCGAAAGGATATTTGGAAATTTTAATGAAAGGAGTCAAGGTGCTTTGTTATTCCACGTTACTTAGACCTCACTTAGAGTATTCTGCGAGTGTATTGGATACTCACGAGTTAGAATAAGTTTCGGAACTAGATCGAGTGCAACGCAGAGCAGCTAGGTTTGCGGAAATTTGTTTAATGAGCAAGGGAGCAGTGTTACGGCACTCCTGGGCGAATTGAGTTGGGAGCCGTGTTGGAGAAACTTTGTTTTCGATGAAATTCTCAATAAATTTGTTTCTGAGAGATTTTCTTCGAACCTCAATATTTCAGCCGAAAAAACTTACACCATAGAGGAACCCAATACAACAAACGTGGAATCGGTAAAACACTTGGCTGTAACGATAACTAGGAGTATGTCCCGGGGAATACAAATTCGAGAAACATTCAGAACAGCAAATAGAATGTTAGGGTTCATCAAAAGGATACTTGGGAAATGTAATGAGAGGGTCGAGGAGCTTTACCGTTAGTTAGGCCTCACCCAGAGTATGCTGCAAGTGTATTGGATCCTCACGAGGTAGAATTAGTTTCGGGACTAGATCGAGTGCAACGTAGAGCAGCTAGGTTTGCAAAAATTTGCTTAATGAGCAAGGTAGCAGTGTTACGGCACTCCTGGACGAATTGAGTTGGGAGCCACTATTTGACCATAGTTGAAACACAGGTAAAGTTTACTGCGTAAATTTGAAGCAGATCACTTATCTGAAGATGTTAGAGGCATGCCCCAATTTACTTTGATAGATCAGATCACCAACGTAAAATCAGGGAGATTTATTGTAGAATTTAATGTATTCAAATTGTTCTTTTTCCATCGCACTATCAGAGATCAAAATAGATATGACAGCAATCATGTAATAAATAATTAGAATTGGCATTTTATCTAGTTTTTCTATATGCTGCATGTTTTTTATAGACCAATTTTTTAAACAATTTTCTCATATGATTTGAGTATACGTGTCCTCTTGTTGAATATTGTTCATGTAAGCACTTTCCTTGGTGTGATTAACTCTGCTCCAGAGTATGATCAAACTGATATCGTGCAGATGCATGCATGGCTGGTGACCTAACACCCCCCGCCACACGCCCTGGCGGCGGCTTGCCTGGGGTATTATGTACATGAGTCTAGATTTAGAAGCCATGAACGCGCCGCTGAGAAGAAACAGTTCCGCCTTTCCACCGTCTTGGAGCAAGTGTGGTGTGAACACTGTGGGCAAAGCAAAAGCCATTTGCCATGGGGAACCACTGCCATCCAAGGCTAATCGGGTAGGCGGTTGACATAACCAAAAACCTCGACAATTGCAACCGAGAGGACTGCCATATGCTAGCTCATAGCTGGAAGAGGGCATTCAGGATTGACGCACGACCAATTGGAGTCATTTATTTCTCTATTACTTATGATATGTTAAATGAGTCCTAAAATGCATTATGCGAATCTTAGAAACTGACACATGAATAATTTATATCAACTAATTGACGCGGCTGGCAACTCTTAATTACCATACGGATTCCAGAAGCAAACACAAATAAGTTCATGCCACCAAATACAGGAGCGTCTGGCCTATTTCTAGCGCCTTCATCGTGGTGATATTGTAAGTTGGTTATGTTTAAGTTTATCTGGCACACCATTTTGAACTCGTTGTTTCAACGATTCCATTTCCGGAGGCGTAGTTCTTAGCCTATGACTCATTAACAGTTGCACAGCCGAGGCACCAAATGCTGAAATACCATGCACCTAGACTTGTTACAATATTCCAAGAGATCGTTATCAATTTCCTCATGATTTTCATTGCATTTTCTTGACATTAATTTCCTTATCTGAACTTGTCATTCAGTATTTGGTTTAGGATTCAGGGGTGGACTTAATTTTTTCAATATCCTAATCAATTTAAAAAATACGAGTATATCGTACATTAAACTAAAAGCCATACAAGTACTACTTTTAATTATTAACCTTGGAATGCCATCGTCGTCATCAGTATTTCAATCCCGAGATTGGTTCACGGCAGCCATCCATTTTTCTATATTCAGCGTTAATACCCTTACTTGTCTCCGCCCTTCTTAATTTGTCCTTGTCTCCATCACAGGATATTCCCAAGTGCGTCTCCAACTCATCTCGTTCTTCTTTGCCTCTCCTCTTCTCCTACGCTGCTCGTCCCTCACTTTGCCTTTCCATTTGATTTTCAACATTCTCCTTTCTCTTCAGCCCCACCTTTCAAAGGCTTCCATTCTCTGCTGTTCCACTTTTTCAACGTTCAATGTCTCCAACCCAAGGAATGCATGCTCCAATCGAACGTTTTGACAAATCGAATCCATGTTTGCTACCTCAGGTTCTTCGAACGTACGAATTGTAGTTGCCTCTTCTTCTGAATGGACGCTTTCTTGGCTTGAGCTATTCTTTCCAATCTAACTCTTATTTACTTTTTGGTCGGTTGCGGCTTTCCAATGCCACGTGCCCCTCTCCTTTCTCGGCCGTCTAGAGCACAACGGATGCCCTCGTCCCTCACTACTTGCACCCCCTTCCTTCCGCGGTTTATCGTTCCCTCCCTCAACCGATCACCGAGACATTATGCCGCGGTGGCACCTTTGGTACCTGACGGTGCATTGATAATTGATAGCATTAAGTAAGTCAGCCCATATAGTTGGTGCGATTCGCATAAACTGTACGTAATTCTGAGTGAATTTAAGCGAAATGTGACCATAGACTTATATCATTCGGAAGTAAAAAGAAGTGAAACGATAGAAGTATTGCCAACATTACTACGCGCAGGTACACGCATTCCAATGTAAGGATATCTCGTTTCAAGGGCGAGCGAACCTTTGGATAAGTAAATAGAAGAATGAAAATAATAGTTAACTTAGAAAGAATAGCTCAAGCCGGAGAAGCGTCCATGAAGAAGAGGCACCAACTACTACGTTCGAAGAAACTGAGGTAGCAAACAAGGATTCAATTTGTCAAAACGTCCGATTGGAGCATGCCACTCCGTATTGCATTATATATATATATATATAAATATATATAATATATTATTATTATATATTATATAAGGAGGCTTTCTCAAGGAGGAGGAAGTTGATGACGGGGACGTTGAGCAGGGAGGTTAAGACAAGACTCGTAAAAACTCTGATATGGAGCGCAGCTATGTACGGCGCGGAAACGTGGTCGCTGAAGCAGTAGGATATACGTAGATTGGCGGCTTTTGAAATGTGGGTGTGGAGAAGAATGGAGAAGGTGAAATGGACCGAAAGGAAAACAAATGAGGAAGTACTAGAGATTGTGGGTGAGGAGAGAGGTGTGTTGAGAGAAATCCTATGGAGGGAGGAAAAATTGATGAAAGGCGTATTGAGCGGTAGTGGAATGTTGAAGAAAGTAATAGAGGGGAGGATGTTGGGCAAACGAGGAAAGAGCAGGAACAGGATAGGGATGTTGGATGGGATGAAGGGAGGAAGGAAGTACACAGAAATGAAGAGGGACATGATGTAGAGCAGGTTTTCTTAGGAGTCACAAAATATTTATTTGATAGTTGTGTCCATCCGAAAACCTACCTTAACCGGTAGATTACCTAATAAATAAATAAATATATATATATATATATATAACTTTGACAGAAACACATAATATAAGAACACATAAAAGGAAAATTCACACGTTAGCTCTTGATAATTTCGACGAAATTGAGCTCCGTCTTTATCAGAAGATTCGTTAGGACTGACTGTTGATCTGGGGGAGGTAAGGTATGTGTGAGAGAGAGAGATAATGGGATGGGGAAAGGGGATGAACGGGTGGTGGGGGAGGGGTGAAAGAAAGGGTTGGGAAGGGGAAATGTTCTCCCTGGGGGGCCAGAGGGGAGCGGAGACAGGATAGGAGTGAGAGGGAGGATGTGGAAATAATTCACAAACGGAAAAGAAAACTATTCATTTAACCACAGATGCTACAACATCCACGACCCAGGTGTCAACTTGAAAAGTCGTCATCAGGACTTAGCAAGTCAAAACCCAGGTCAGTAATAACAAAATACATGCGGATGAACAAAATATCTTACTATCCCGTATGCAAAAATTCCACACCTATCCACTTCAACCCTCAATTAGTGAACTAAATTGAGACCCGGATGTTGATAGGCTTTGCAAAGCCATATAAATGCCATTTCCATCGTTTTTAATTATATAGGGTTATCGGATGGGGGAAGGGATGCCAGAACGGAAACACTATAACACTGGTTGAAGGGGGTGTTGTGGTGGGAGGCATGTTTTGGAATGGGGAGACCCGCAGACAGAGAGGTGTGGTTCGCGTATTCTTAGGGTGCTGGAGTGGAGAGCTGAAATTCATCATTCGTCGTCGCACGTCCCTGACGAGTGGTGTGTACGTGTGTAGGAGATTCCGAGAAGGGCGTACGTCACACTGTAAGACGATGCGCGCCCAGGAAAGGCCATTACCCCTGATGTGATAGGGCGGATTGATGGCCTTAAAGTGCCGATAAAGTCATGATGGCCTTCTTCCTTGACCCCTCTGCTTGTCGACTTCCTCGAATGTGGCACCAAAATCGATGCGCAGCGCCACGAAGACACAATGCAGAAACTGCGACGCGCCATCAAGCCAAGACGCCATCAAGCGCAAAGGTTTTGATTCTTTTGTTGCCTCCTCTAGACACATGTTGAATGGGCCTGGCGAGAGGTTGCGCCCCCATCCTTTCTTTCTTACATTTCTATTTGAATGGTTGTCACCAGATTCTAGCAGAGGTGATGGATTACGTACGCTTCCGCCGTTGTACTCCAAGCGGTTCCAGTATATTGAGAATCTTGTTCTGGTCGTTGTTGCCGAAGGCCTTCTCCAAGTCATCTACATTCACATAACACCTCGCAAAGGCGTGTGGCGGGGGGTGCTAGGTCACCAGCCATGGATGCACGATCCACCTTACAAAGTCCACGAATGCAACATTATTGGCTCGTTTAAATGTAGCTTTGGGTTCAACCAGTATCCACAAGCTGAGTATTACGTTGGCGTTACCCTATTCACGACCTCTCCTGGATGAAACACATGCGGGAAATATTTGGACAAGCTAACAAAAAATTGGGATTTATTAGAACAGTAATGGGTAAATGTGATGAAGAGGGCAAAGACAAATGCCATCTGGCGTTGGTTAGATCTCATTTAGAATATGCTGCAAGTATATGGGATTCTCACGAAGATGGATTAATTACCAAATTGGACCGCGTGCAGCGTAGAGGAGCTAGATTTGTAAAACGTCGTCATGACAAACTTAGTAGCGTATCCAAAATATTAGAGCAGCTAGGCTGGGTTTCACTCCCGGAGTGAAGGTTAAATTACAGATTGAAGCTCTTCTATTAATTAGGAGGAGGTCTCTTTAGCGATGAATGTAAAAATGTATTATTACCCCCATCGTACCACGGTAGGATGGACCATGTCAATAAAATGAGAGAAATGAAGTATAGAACTGAAAGATTTAAGATGCCATTTTGTACGCGAACGATAATGGATCAGAATAACATTTTCCGATCGCTATAGGGTCATGTTAGGGAAAATATTAGTCTGGTGTGTATTCAACCCTTGCCACGCACCCTAGCGGTAGTTGGCAGGATACTAAAATACTACTAATACCTCTATTGGTCCTGTTTTATTTAATCCGAATTGCTTTTCAATGAGAGTTTTTATGTCATTCCTTCTTCTTTGCCTAACTATCCAATTATGTACATTCGATGTTTGAGACACCAGTCTTTTAATATTTTGGTTTCGCAATCATCTTACGAATTCCTCTTGTGTTTTTTACTGCTGCAGTTTAAAAACTTTAAAATGCGGTAACATTAGAAACAAAAGATCCAATATTGAACATATTTTGTTAGGACAAAGTAGGCACGGTGAGTAGGTTCACGAGAGATACAGGAAATAGTTAAGTTTTCCAAAGGGTTGCAGGATTTACAAAAGGAAAGACCTAATAGACTTGTTGGGGGATTATTCGTTGCTGTAAATTCACATCTCAGTAACTAACGTTAAAGTTGCAACGTAAATGACATAGAAAGCGTTTGGCGCAACAGATAGGACTACAACAACAGAAGCCTATTCGTTTGCTCATTTAACAGAACCCAAGATTCCAATACAGATGTTTTACACGAGCTCGACAACTATATATCCACTTTCAGCAACAAACTAAGCAACAGCATAATTATAATCGCTAATGATATTAATCTACCGTCAATTGAGACTCTTACTGCGTTGGAAAATCTGCCAAAAACAGAGATTCATATGAATAAATCATCCAGATATTCGCAAAACACTATTTAGAACAAATTGCTAAATCACCAACCATGGGACCACAGCATTCTTGAGATCTCCGTGACTTCTACGACCAAGAACATGACAAACATTGTAATAATTGACGGCACCAGTGACCTACTATTCTGTTCATACTATGTTTCTTAAAGTAAACAAAGAAAAGTGTAAAGCATACTTATTCCAACGAGGTAAATTTTAACGGACTTCGAGAATATTAAAAAAAACGAATTACCAGAATTTAAGACAAAAACTCTGACAACCGATACAGAGAACAATTGGAAATATTTCATAAGTAATATACGTGGAGGAATGCAGACGTACATTCAAACTTAAATGCGACAGTGAGGAATTTAGATGCTACAGTGGAGACGTCAGAGAGGTATTAAGAAAGCAAAGACTACTGCAGTTCAGATTTTAAAAGAGTTTAAAAAGTAGTGACAAAGCTTATACGAATTCACTCAAGCAGAAACTAAAAGAATGTCGCGGTAAAAGAAAAAGCTTCATACGCAAATCCAGACAAAGTCCTCAAAAACTAAAATCTAATGTTAATATTTCGAAGAACATCCAAAGTCATTCTGGTCTTACGTTAGAGAAATGCAGGGTAAACGTCCAACTGTACATTCTTTGAAGGCAAAAACCGTGACCTTAATACAGACAGCGTGAAAAAGGAAAACATTTTAAACAAGGTTTTCCAGAGCGTATACAATAAAGACACACAAGAAAGACGAACCAAACAATCTTCCACCCCCACCCTGGGAATGCGTGAGCGACATGACACTGACCAAGAAAGACAAAGAACAATGCAACAATTTCAGAGTGTAAAAGTCATGCGCCTTGACTAGGTGTACACGTAGAATACATTCAAACTCCTTTCCTAAGTGGAAAAAGTGCTACTTCATCGAGTTTTTTCTCTCCTAACACATTAATATTGTTTCTATTAAGTTGAACAGAAAGTGCATTCAGGAATTAATATTAAAATATCTTTTGTCATTAAACTATGTGTCCATCTTGCCTCAACTCCCGAACCCATTGATACGGTATTGAATGATCGACAAATCTAAATTTGGGAAATAGTTAAGGCAACGATAAATTTTGCACGAAAAATTGTTTGTGAAACAAATTCGCCGAGACGCCTTTGCTCTAGAATGAATGCAATCGACATTCGGTCGATTCGGAGGATGGGTTGGTGCTTTTCCGTCGCAATCCCGGCGAGTTTCTGCGTCGATCCATAATTCTGGCCGAAGCGAAAACCTTGAATAAAGGATAAACGGAGAGTACGTATTATGCGTAGACATTGGTTGAGCGAAGAAATCAAGAAAAGTCGCAATTTGCAAATAACAACATTCTCACTCATAAAGACAATGGTGCAGTTTTGATGGGGAAAATTACGGAATTACAATTTGAAATTCTACAGCATCCACATTATTCACAAGATTTGGCCTCCAGTGACTTATTTTCATTTCCAAACTCGAAGAAGTGGCTCGTCGGGGAACAATTCACGTCGAATCCGGAGGCCATCGCCAACACAGAAGCCTCTTTTGAGGACATTCCGAAATTCTAATTTTTGGACGGCTTATAGAAGTTGGAGAAACGCTGGGGAAAATATATCGAGTACTATATTCCTCAAATGAGATAATGTTGAAAAATTAAAAAATCTACCCAAATTAAAGTTACTCCTATGTTTTTTCTAAAGACTTATTGAACTTCCCACATATCACCGAGGAGTAAAGGAGACAACCGCCATATTAGGTGGCGGTGCTCATATGGCAGCAGTACACGTGTACGATGTATGCGGGATCACCAACCGCACCGGTGCAACGCGACTGAGAATACCGGATGTAGGGTTTTTTTTTTTTTTTTTTTTTTTTTTTTTTTTTTTTTTTTTTTATTGCACAACACAACATACATACATACACGTATTGCACATACACGGGCAAATTACCCATTAAAATTGAGAATATATATATATAAAAAAAGAAAAAGAAATTTCTTCACAATTACAAATTGTGTCTCAGACATCGCTTAAACTGAAAAGCATTCATAGCAAAGAAATCAATTTCAGGAGGAAGTTCATTTCCTTCCCTCAGAATTCTAGCTATTGGGCTGTGGTAGATATAGTTGTGTCTATAGAATTCTCTGTGAAATAATAACTTGCTTCTGGTAGCATAAGAAGGCGTTTGCAAAGAGACTAATTCCAAAATTTCTGGACTGGACACGCTGTTATTCAACAATTTGTGTAGGAACATCATATCTGCCATGATGCGCCGGGAAGATAAAACTGAGATCCCCAGGTCCTTGTATGCATCCGGGTACGAAATATTGTATGTGTCAACGCCAAGTTTGCGCATGCATAGCCTAATAAAGCGTCTTTGAACCTTTTCAAGCCTATTAATATGACACTCATAAAATGGTGACCACACAATGCAGCCATATTCCAAAATTGGTAAAACAAGCATGATGAATAGTGATTTGATGCAAGTTACATCAAAAATATCTCTGGTGAATCGGGTGATGAACCCCAACATTTTATTAGCTCTTTTAACACTAGTATCAATATGATTGTCAAAAGTCATTGAGTGAGTAAATATTATGCCCAGATCCTTGATCTCAATAGTTCGGGCGAGAGGTGTATTCATGATGCAATACTTGAATAAAACAGGAGTATTATTTCTATAAAATGACATACAGCTACACTTTTTGATATTGAGTTCCAAGACATTGTAAGAACACCAGTTTGTTAATTGATTTATGCTATTTTGCAATACATGGCAATCAGTTAAGGATTTAATTTTTAAGTATAGTTTTAAATCATCCGCAAATAGGAGAAACTGTACATGATGGATTGCACTTGCAATGTCATTTATGAATACATTAAACAGAAATGGACCCAAATGTGATCCCTGAGGAACTCCAGAAGTGACATTAAATGTGTTTGAAAGGTGTGATTTTATTTTTACAACCTGCTTCCTCTCATGAAGGTAGCAATCAAACCATTTTAACAATCTACCAGAGATACCATAAGCAAAGAGTTTACTAATAAGATGATTAATACTAACTGTATCAAAGGCCTTGCTAAAATCCATGTATATGGCATCGACTTGCAAACCAACATTAAATGCCTTTAAAACATAATTCTGAAAGGAAATCAAATTAGTGGTGGTGGATCGACCAGCATAAAAACCATGTTGCTCATTCAGAATAACAGATTTAAAGATAGGACTAACATGGTTCAGAACAAGACGCTCAAATACTTTAGCAATGCATGATTGTATAGAAATAGGTCTATAGTTCATTACATCTTCTTTGACACCTGATTTAAAAATAGGAACTACATGACTGAATTTTAGTATACCAGGAAAGATACCCTGACACAAGGAAAAATTGAATAAAAAGGTAAGGGGTTCGACAAGGATATCACAACAATATCGTAAAACAGACGGTGGAATACCATCTGGTCCAGGGCCCTTGTTCACATCGAGTGCATTAAGCATATCAAACACCTCTTGTGACGTCAGAGTAATTGAGGGTAAGATTGAGGAAGGGCAGTCAAAAGAGTATGTAGGTGTAGTGTGAGACAAGGGTTTATAAACTCCAGCAAAATAGTTGGCAAATAAATTAACAATTTCCTTGGTGCTGTTTCCCTCAGTTGTCAAAAAATGCATATTAGCTGGAAGGTTGTTAGACTTTCTTACAGAGTTTACATAGTTCCAAAAAAACTTAATATTGTGTGGAATAGATTCTTGCACCTTCATTATATAATTATAATGGCACTTTTTGATCTCTCTCTTGCAAACGCTTCTGACATTGCTAAATTCCAGGTAAGCACTGCGAGATTTAGATATCTTATATTGTTTATGTAATTTCCTTTTGGTATCCACCATTCTAATGATCTCTATGGTAAACCAAGCTGGATAATTACGATGATTCAACTTCTTCATTGGAGTCCATCGTGAAATGAGTTCGTTTAATTGTTCAATAAACCGGCGAAAACTCTCATCCACATCACAACCCATCCACAATAAATCCCAGCTTACCTCACATAAATCATTGTGTAAACTCACAATATCACAGTTCCTAAGGTCTAACATTTCAGGCGAAGGTGCCAGACATTCATAATCACTAGAAACATTCAAAGTATAACATAAAGCTGGATGATAACACTCGATTGGGAATAAAACATCTACAGGCTCGCAAACTTCGTGTTCATCAGTCGATGAGAAAACGAGATCGAGAAGGTCATTATTGGAGTTGAATATTTTGTTTATCTGCTTCAGCTGTAGGAACATACAAAGGTCACTTAAAACCTGAGCAGCAGGTTGCACCACACTATTAGCGGAGAAAGAATTATCCTCCCAATTCGCGCCCGGCAGGCACGAGGTTCACCGTCATTATGTGACGTGCTTCAACAAATGTAGGCCTATGACTCGTCTCTTGGAGAACCAAGAGCCTCCCTACCAAACCCGAGCAAACCCGTCCCTCGCTCTTCCCAACGCAATTTTTAATAAACCTTGAGGATTTTCCCTTAACCTTATCCGATTCCTGAATTGCGTCTTTTCCCATGGATCCTAAATACTCGCCGCTTCCTCCAAGTGTGGTCTAAGCTCCCCTCTATCAGTGAAATCTTCCGCCGGGTTAGGCCCTCCATCTCCGCCTACCGTTCCATTTACGACTCGCTAATCGTCTTCAGCACAATGACGTCGCTTCCCCACACGCCCCCCAGACCCAAGCCACCCCCCCCCTCCTGGCAGAGAATACTTACTACTTGTGTTCGCTCAAATTCTCAATTTGAGAATTAAAAGAGCGGTTTTCATAAGAAAGCCATAGGAAACTGTTTCCATGGAAGCTCTCCTTATCTCCGAGCCTGTTCTGATAAAGCTAATTCTTAGGTCGAAGCCCTGACCCAAATGATACTTAGCATTCGAGTATTTGTTAGACCGGAGCATAGAGCTTATTCTGTGTAAATAAATAATCAGGAAAAGTTCTTAAGACCAACAAGAGGGCACTTATAGCTTTTGGAAAAGAACATTATAACGATATGCGTAATACGTACAATTTCATTAATGCTGCCAGCAAATCATCATATTCTAAACCTTGTCCTTGCAGTCATTGGTCTCTCTCCATTGTCGTTCTCTTCAGTTCATTGTAGGTTGTCATACTCATTGTACTTTTTATACCATCTATAAATTTCTTTCTTGGCCTTCCTCTTCCTCTTTTCCTATTATTTTCCCCTCCGTTATATTTTCCAGGAAACTGTTATGTCTGAGAACATGTCCAACAAATTTAATTCCTTTTTTCCATCTCCTTTATTCACATCCACATTCCCATAGTTTCCAACTGATCCTTTTCCCTCTTTCCCAATGTCCAAGTTTCGCATCCATGTGCACTCCAAATCCTTTTGCAAAGGATTTTCTAATTTCCAATTTCATGTGTTTGTTTCTTAAAAGATCCTTTTTATTTTCATATGCCTTCTTCGCCAAAGCTATCCTTCTTCCCACTGCAGAGGGCGTCTGTTGTCTCTTTCAATTACACTCCCAAGGTAGCAGAACTCTAAATAGATATAGCAAGTTTAAATATTATCACATTAAATTGCCAAGGTACAAAAAAATAAAAGTTCGCATATAAAACAAATTTTTGGAAGCACATAAGGCAGTCATTAATGATGAAAGTTGGGTCCCATAAGGTGTAGCAGAAGTGAGGTTTTTCCGAAAGCTTTCATCATCGACCACAGAAAGGAGAGACCTGATTTACCAAATGGATGGGGTCAACTCGCTACGCTACGACAACAGTATAGAAATTATTTGGCATTAAGTCAAGGATTATAAGCATAGCATCTCAGTAAAATGTTCATTCTTCAAATCTCTTGACTCCAACACAGATATTCTCTCAATGCTAGACTGCCAAATATCCAAACTCTTCGCCAAACCTTTTTTTCCATTTGCTGTCGCCGGTGATTTCGATCTGCCGATAATTAATTGGGGGAATTTCTGCTTAGGAAATCCAACAAAAAATCGAGAATCACATGAAATCATGTGTAATATTTTGGGTAAATTCTCGGTAGAAGACATTGTTAAACGGACGCCCGTGCCGGGAATGGCTTGTCCAAGGTCGCCTTTGTTTTGTCACAAATCACGTGACATGAGGTGAACCACGTGGGGCGACATTCGATACGCAGTTCCAGCTCCAGGCGCCGCTCCAACTGGACCCGCCTCCAGCCGAGGGCCACGACCCTCTACCCCGGCGGGAGTCCGTCCCACCGCCCGCTCGTCTGCTTATCCGAGAAACCAATCTCCCTCTTTGCAAAGACTTGTGATTGAAGTGCAAGCTCATCACTATTTGTGACGGGAAATAGGTGGTTGGAATGGAAGTGTGGAGAATAGCTCACTGGAAAAATATTTTATGACAATTTATAGGCGAATAGTAGTAATTCTAATGTTACTGAAAATTCAAAGAGCAATGCCACACGGTATATTTAATCAGTAATTACATAGGCACCTTTTTTACCCTCAAAAGTGACACACGGAAGAGATTGCATCCACATTGATGCAAAAATATGCCTAATTGATTGTTTCAAAATTACATACACTTCTCAATTTTATGAATGAGTATTTCATTAATGAATAGTTCACATCCAACTTTCCGTCATTCACGCATCTTTCAAAATTGTTGGAGCAGTGTGTCCCAACGTACATGAGACAGAATTGAAGTCAATCAATTCACCCTCTCACCAGAATGCTTCTTCCCTGGCGCAGGGGGGGGTGAGGAGGCGCCCGGCGCCACCAGCAACGTGGTGAGCGGCAGGATGCCGGAGCAGAGCAACGACTACCGCGTGGTGGTGTTCGGGGCGGGTGGCGTGGGCAAGAGCTCCCTGGTGCTGCGCTTCGTCAAGGGCACTTTCCGGGAGTCCTACATCCCCACCATCGAGGACACCTATCGGCAGGTGAGTGGATGGGCGGAGGGGGGAGGGGGAGGGGGGAGGGGGAGGGCCCAAGACGCTCCTGGGAATCGCCCTCTGGTCGCGCGGGGCAATGGTTTCTCCAAGAAGGAAAATATAACTCTGTCCAGAAAGTAACTTACATTTAGATATTAAATATGAGGCTAGGGACTGGACAAAGTTTTATTACATACTATTCAAAGGCACATTCTTGCACTATTTTTCCACATAGTCCTCATTCAAATGGAGGCATTTATCGTAACTATTACACAAGCTATTCAATTCCGTATCTGAAGAAGTCTGTCGCTTTATATTCAAACCACTTGTTTACACCAGAATGAAATTCTGCGTCACTGTCAAAGCACTATGTTGTAAACCACGTCTAGCGAGAGGTCCGTAATCGTGAATCGGTGACTTTCGCGAATTTTTTCGTTGATTTTCACATTCAGTCCATTTGTCACAAGGCTAGGCCGATCACTGCAGAGTCCTCGTCGTGAGCATTGGTACTGTCGCCATTTTCAAACTGAATGCACGAGTGCCTCACTCCACCTTCACTCATTGCTTCTTCTCCGTACACTTCACAAAGTTACCTTTGAATTTCAATTGGCTTGTGTTCGTTTTTTCTGGTAAAAACATAATAACAGGTCGCACTTCACGACTCGCAGGAGTTTCTATTTCAGTGCATATTTTAAGTTCGCAGTGAACAAAGTAGGTAAACCACGGTCAGCACACTACCATAGCATGACACGCACAGAGTGCGGGGGCGTTTAGACACTAAGTTGGTGACTCTAGCCCTATAACCCATCGCCACGCTAGACCCAAACCTAAGTTACTTTCCTGACAGCCCTCGTACATCGAGGAAATAGACTCGAGCTGTTTCAACGACGACTGTTGGGTGCGAAATCCGGCATTGACTTCACTTGCGTCTTTAAATGCGTCAGTGAGAGAAATTCGTCCGTCACAGCCGTCCATGTCAAAGGTCATCTCGATGGAAGCGAACGCTGCAAGGCGCTCCCGAATACGGATTGCGGTCCCGGAGGAAGAGATTGTCGACAGGCAAGGGCTGCCTGACAACCCCTGGGGCTTAAATGAGTAGGCACTGTGCTCGTATGCATATGCTCACTGGTGCGACCCATCACTATATTACGTAAATTTTACAAAGTGTGTAGCGATACGTTTTTGGAACAAGATTAATTCCTACTGCATTGTTAACACCGAAATGGAATGTGTGGACTCGATTAAATACCTAGGCGTTACCCTCGCTCACGATCCCTCTGGGCGAAACACATACGGTGAATATGTGGACAAGCTAACATAAAATTAGGATTTATTAGAAGAGTAATGAGTAAATGTGATGAAAAGGTCAAAGATAAATGTTTTCTTTTGCTGGTTAGGTTTCATTTATAAAATGATGCAAGTGTTAATGAGATCCCCACGAAGTTGGATTAATTGCCGAATTGGATCGCGTGCAGCGTAGAGGAGCTAGATTTTTAAAACGTTGTTATGATAAATTTAGTGGCGTATCCAAAGTCTTAGAGGAACTAGTCTGGAAATCACTCACGAAGCGAAGGTTAAACTACAGATTGAAGCTCTTGCATAAATTGGAAGGACATCTCTTTATCAGTGAAGTTGAAAATGTGTTAATACTTTTACTGTACTACAATAATTGTAATAAAATTAGAGTGATTAAGTCTAGAACAGACAAATTTAAGATGTTATTTTTTCCACGAACTATAAGGGATAAGAATAAAATTGTCCAACCGCAGTAGGGATCATGTTCGGGTAAATATTAGCCTGGTGTGTATTCACTACCTGCCACACACACTAGCAGTGGCTCTCAGGTTAATGAAAGAACAAATAACCAGTTCTATGGTTTTACAGGGATTGTACATATCACAATGAATGCAATTTGCATCTTATAGCGAATACGAACAGTTAGTTACACACCACAACAGGCATAGGTATAAATGGAATTTGCCTGGTGATTCAGTAAGATATCAGTTAGACTATATTATAGTTGGACTCAGATTTAAGAACAGTTTGATTCACTTGCAGTTTCCCGGGAGCGGATACAGATTTAGATCACAATTAATAATAATAAATGGAACATCTCATGGATAAAACAGGGAATACGGTAAAGGAAATGGAATGCAGAAACATTGACTGCAACGAAAAGAAAGGAGTATCGGCAGGCTCTAGAGAAAATCATGAGTGAGGAAAAGGAGCTAAGTTATACAGGAGAAAACTAAGAAAAAAACAATAGGATCAGTAATTATGAAGAGTCAAGGAAACTATAGATTACGGACGAGGTGATCAGAAAGATAGATGAGAGAAGGGAATGGAAGAATATAAAAGCAGAGTTGGGTCTTTTATTGTTGTCTCGGGCGTAACTTTATGGAATGTAATTAATATACTTAAATGGCAGAAGTAATTCCGTAATTCCACGCGAGTCTCGGAAAATAATGCTCTTGCCAGCACTTTATTTTGGTCGAACTTAATCGTCTGTGTTCTGACAACGCATGTTCGGTAATTGCCGAGAGTCGGAACTGTTTTTTGTCTGTGGCCCTTTGGTCCTGCATCTGATGGACCTTCCTGTTTGGCCGTTTTAGGACGTCCCACATGCGCACTTGATCTCATATATGCCTTCATACATGAGATGGGGGATTCGGTCCTTCGGCTTAGAGATGATGTCGTTATTTTTCTTGATATGGTGCGTAGTTATGTGCGGCACGGAGAGTCAGTGAAACAGGAGGATAGACGTAGATTGGAGGCTTTTGAAATTTTGGCTAGGTGTATGGTGAGAGGGGAGGAGAGTGGATTGTTGGGAGAAACAATGAGGAGACCGGAAAAATGGACGAAAGATGAATTGATCGACAGTGGGATGTTGAAGGCTGTGAGAGAGGGGAGAGCATTAGGCGAGGGAGAATGGGTGGAGTATGCGAAATTAATTGTTGTTTTGTATGTAATGTTGTGTTTTGTGGATAGGGTCAACGGGAATAATCGTTAAATCATTGTTGCTTGCAATGTTATTATATTTTGTATTTTGAAAGATTACATTGAAATATTCTTAAATTTTGAATTCCAATAAATTAACTAAATTTAGAATCTAACAAAACCTATTGCCGTTTCATTGGAAACAGTCGTTAAAAAAGTTTTTAAAAAGAGATTGAATATTGCGTGATTGCATTGCGAATATTAAGTGATTGCATATTGAAACAAATATGCGAATCAAATTTTGCACTATGAAAACAAATGTACATTAAGAACTCAAATATCAACAAGTTTGCTTGCCACACAGAAATGACCAATATTAATAGATTTTTTGAATCAATTAAACATCAATGAAAGTTTAACTTTGACGCCACGATTTGCGACATCAAAGAGTGGGAACAATCTATGCTTGCAGCTCGTACTTACGAGTAGGTTAGTTTAGAATTCAATTTTATTATGCTAGAATTTGTAGGTAGCAAAATTATCGAGTGAATTTGAGTATTACTTGCTAACTTTTACTTGAAATGCCAATAGATCAAGTAATTGCTTCTAAAACGTTAATCCGATGGGTAACCCACTGAACAAGAAACAATACATCGGGGAACCAAGATATGCAAGTCTTATACGATATATAGACACAGATATATAGACAGATATATAACACCCATTCATCCATATTTCGTAAACAGATACAATGGGAGTAATATAGTCTTTAAGAACTCTATGAAGTTCTTATTAATTTTTGAAACGTTGCAGAGCTCGGAATTGTCCCAAGGCGTCAATTTTTTAATTGTAATTGTCTCTGTTTTGATGAAGGGCTGTAATCTTAAGACTGTTACCACGTTTAGATACTGGACCACACGATATTAGTTTTTCGTTAGAATGACAGGAGTATTTCTGCACAGTCCACATTTCTTCCAGTAGTTGTCCCCCTTTGCCCTGAGATCGAATACATAACCTTCGATGTCAATTTGTATTAAAATCCAACAGACCAAGTCCCTGTTTTATCATCATAATTTGATGTGGTGCGCCTTAAACTACAAACAGAGAAAATATAATGAAAACAGGCGTACTTATGCAAGTCGATCGCCAAGTCCTTAAATTAAATTAAAGTACCCAACACAGTAACCCCCAATGAAACTCGGAATACTCGGTCATGGGCCAGTGGATATGTGTGCTTTCCTTTTCCAAGTTTGCAACTTTTTTCGCGGTTGGTAAATCCCTTCAATTACTAAAAAACGTATTAACCGCTATCGCATTTCCTTCGTGTACTTCCCCTTAATCCGATTAAGACCCGTACCGAGCGTCGCCTCCCTAAGGTTGCCTCCTTCGCACTCGCTTGACGTGATCGCGCCTACCGAGCGTGGGAGAAATCCCCCTTCGCAGTCGAAGACTTCCATTGTTTGAGCTGCCGAAACGAAGGGAACTCTGGGCCGACCTTTGCTTTCTTCGCGCAGACTCCCTTCGAAAAAGAGAGACTTAGTTAGGACTCTCGCACAGAAGTTATTTCGTTCCTACGGAGCGAGCCTTAGTAAAGGGAACCACACTCTCGGTACGGGCCCAAGGTACGTTATACCGACAACACCCAACCTCTGTCGGAAGGTGAAGAGTGATAATCCTTTGCAGGGAAAACAATAATTAATGGAAAATTCGTCCTAAATTTATCTAAATTCGCTGTCGCAAACTGTTTCTGTACAGCCGTATTACATTTCCACATAAAACATTACCATTAACTGATAATAAATTCTGTTTGGCTATTCCAACGATGATTTTTCCATTGAGGCATAGCTCGGGATAAACACTTGAAAAGTTCAAAAGGTCAGTTATCGTTTAGTGTTCCTTGTAATTAGACCAAGAGAAATAATACATATCAAAGTTAAATTTTTCACCTATGTCGTAGAAGAATAGCAGACTCACATGAAAGGTATTTTATCATTCATTATCATACTTTTCCATTGGTTTTTCCTGCCTTTCTTTGTATGACAAAACCCCACCCCCCCCCTTCCCACCCGCTCCCTCCTCCCCTGCCACCCCTCCTTGGTATATATATCCTTTCTCCCTGTACTCTCCCTCACCTGAAGATGATACAGTGTATCGAAACCATGGTCGGCAATAAAGTTTTAACTGTGGAAAATTGCAACAAAGTTTTCATTATGTATTTTATCAATATTAATTAACAGTACTCTTTTCCCCCAGCGGGAACTAAAGGTCCATTTAAATGGATACGGCAGTTTATTTAACAATCTTTAATGCAATAAACGTTTAATTCACAGTCCGTCGTCTTAAGTATGAAGCAAAACGCGTAATGCCTAGATAGTTACCGCGCTATTAATTATAATAATACCCAAATCAAAAGCACCGTCTAAGAAATGGCCGCCGCCTGGCCCTTTGAGGAGGAGCTTCACTTAATCAGTTGTCCCCAGGTCTTTACCGGAGAAGGGAGTCCCAGAATGAAGAGGTCTTATATCTGTTCTTGACATTATTTGTTAACTTTTCATTATTGTTTATTGCTTTTACTCGTTCTTTTTCTTAGTGTATGTTATACGTCAGCCAGCCTTTGTGCCGTTTTTGGCTGCTTTGTTAAATAAATAAATAAATAAATAACTAAAATTACATTCACGGGGAAGGCGCCGCATTTCTCCTGCCTAAGAAAAGCTCCGCCTTTTCCCAGCTCACGTTTATGAAGCCCTCCGTTTTTCCTAAGTTTTTCAGCGCTCCCCGAGTAATAATAGGTGTACCCTCTCAAAGAAACAACCAATGCAATTGACATGTACATTTTTAACACATTCCCTCCATGGCGATTACTCTTCTGCTGGTCGCCACGCTTCCAGCACTTCCAAAGTCATGGGGTGGCAATATGGCGTATTTAGGATACACTTCAACAGCTACGTCCAGACTCGTTAGGCATTAGGGAGCACTCTTTTAGGTGGATCCCTAAATTTTAGCCGCCTAATGATAAGGCAGCCCGAGTTTGGACACCCTACGTAGTAGTATTGCCAACTATGTAGTTAAGAATTACGAATAAAAGATTATGTAGAATGTAAATGTTATGAGTTTTGACACTAGTTTCGTATTCATTCTCTCTCATCAGGCTATGTTTAACGATAGATAATTCGTTCTTTTATATTTTGCTTTAATTATTAGGTCAGATAGTATTACATTACAATAATTTTAAAATTTTTATCTTATAATATATTTTGCTCCAGAATAATTTTCCGGTCATTAATCCTTCATAATTGTTTTAAGATATGCTTTTTGTCGTGTGTCGATCATTTATATTTGTGCGTTCTTTTCCTGCTAAACGTGTCATATTTATAAGTTAGGCTTAGTATCAAATAAATATTTATCCTACAATTAGTCTTTAACGGCACTTTTTAATTTTTGTTGGTTTGATTACTTTTTGTTCCCACGTAGAGAAACGATGACTCCTTTTGCAAAGGTTTGGCGAAAGACCTATGATTACCCAGTTGGATTCATGCTGACAGCATGAATCCAAGTGATAATTTTATTTTTACTAAGGGCATTACTAAATACTTACACTCTCCAAGCATAATATTATGCTTGAAGATAATTTTCTGTAATGTTTATATACCAAATTTCACTCGCCTATGGAAGGCTCCGCTTTTTCCCACCTCGCGTCCACATAGCCCTTCGCTTTTTCAATCTGTGCCCAACATGTATAAAACACTTCCTCCACCATGGCGATTATTCTTCTACTAGTTGTCTCGCTCGTAGCACTTGGATTCACGAGGTTGCAATATGACATATTTAAGACACACTGCATGTGTCCTAAATCCGGGGCCCAAATAATAAGGTGCCAAAATTTGCGCCCTCTCGCTGCCTAACGAGTTTGCTTCAAGATGGCGTCCTACCTAAATTTGTCCGAATCATTCGCCTAACTGATGCGTCTGGATACAGCTTAGCCCACACAATCGCAACTGGCAAAACAGAATAAGCCCTGGGGGTATCGGACGCCGTCTATCGAGAGGGGACGCACATCAACCTGACCACGACCCCTCGTCACCACCGACCCCTGGCACCGGAGCTTCCCGCCACGATAGAAGAAGATGACGTCGAAGAGGAAACGACATATCCACGCAGTATCTCTTGAGATCCACGTTCCGAGGCGTCGCGTCGTTTCCCCCACTTGAGCAACAATTTGTAGCTTGGAGCATCCCGTATCCCTGACGACCGTCTGCATCGACTGGGGAATCCTTCCGCCTGGTTGGTATACGCCAGGACGACAAGAATCCAACGCCTTCCTCCCAACCTACACTTTAATCACGAAATGTTCATTGACTGCCCGAACGGGCAAGTATATACCGTTCCGGTGAGTAAAGTCTCACCTTTACCGGTCATTGTGCATAATAAACGCATGGCATTGAAGAAAGAAACATGGCTGAAGTGAAAATGTGGTTTGTGAGATGAAGAAGCTTAAAACTGAGAATAAACTATGAAATCTTAACCTAAAAAGGAAGGAAAGCCGACAGGGAACGGCTCTTTACAAACAAGTACGATATAAATGCAGTAACGTCACTATCTGCCCACCGGCGCACACTTGAGCATAGAGTGGTACAAAAATAAGAAAGCCCTGCAGTGGTCGAATACGTATACTCGTACTGCCCGCTAACCAACCTGGCGGCCTCAGACGTGTAGTGAACACCAGAACGGTTTCGAGGGTTCTTACACACTTGGATTGCCGGCTGATGTTCGACAGAGGCCCCGGTATCCCTGTAGACATCACGCAACCTTTGATTAATGCCACTCCACTCGTCTCCAAACCAGGGGTCCACAATCAATCCTCGGGACAAGGCTGCAGATACAGAGCGTCACATCAGCTTCCTCGACTCTTCTTTACCAAATTATTTAGCTTCAGATGAAGTGAGGTTCAGTGAGAGAAATAGTTCCTTTAACATGAATATGCATCGGGCGGAATATTTCATAAGGGATTAAATATTAATAAGAAGACGACCCTCGTTAAAAATTCAAAAACCGTAATATCGAGGAAACATGATCTGCATTGGTAGTTAATTTCAGAAGTTTAAATATCAAAGTCGCAGAATATCATCACCTTATTCAAAGCACAGGCGCAGCTATAATTATTGGGACAGAAAGCTGGTTATCCACTGCTATTGTCGACGGTGAAATTCTCCAATAATCCATTTCCTTTACAGAAATGACAGAAAAAATAGAATCGGGGGCGGTGTCTTCATTGCAGATAAAAATTCTTGCGTCAGCAGGGCTGATGAAAATCCGGGTATTTTACAGACCGCCGGGCGACAGAGTAATTCAATTCTAGAATTAGATCAGCAAATCAAAATTTTATGATTCAAACACAATTATCGCGACGTTATAATCGGTGGAGAATACTGTTCCACCTATTGATTGGGGCACCTGTATCTTTAAAATGGGGTGTAAAGACAAAGATATCTGGGAGACAAGGAGGAACCGAGCAATTACAGACCTATTTCCCTCACATCCATTTCGTGCAAGGTCATGGAACATATAGTTGCTAGTTCGATCGTGAGACACCTCGATAATCAGGAGTTATTAATGAAAAAATGGCACATTTTCATGTTTTTCATGACATTCTTACTTTGGGAGAGAGCAATGTTTCAGTTCAGTTTCTAGATTTTAAGAAAGCCTTCGACAAAGTACCTCATAGTAAGCTATTCATAAAGCTGTGAGCATTTGGCATAGATAAACATATCCGGGGTTGAATTAAAGACTTTTTGAATGATCAGGTTCAAAGAGTAGTGACAGATGGAGTTAGCTCAAATGCAGTAGAGGTTACTTCAGGTGTTCTCCAGGGAAGTATCATCGGACCTCTTTTATTTCTACTTTACGTCAACGACATTGACTTCGTAGTCACTAGTAAGATACGTTTAGTTACCGATGATGCAGTGCTTTATCGTGATATCCGTGATCCTGAGGATAAAGTAGCTTTAGATCTAAGCTGGTGTTATACAACGCTGGTGCGGCACTTGGCAATTAGAATTAAATTTAAAATAGTGCGTAGTAATGAATTTTTGGAGGAAGAGCAATTCCCTCCCGAACGTCTACTATATCGGGAACCCCTAAATGGAATTGTAGACTCAATTAAATACTTTGGTGTTACCCTCACTCACAACTTCTCCTGGGTGAAACACATACGAGGAAAATGTGGACGAGCTAACAAAAATTGAGGATTTATTAGAATATCTCGTATTAGAAGACCACTGGTTAATGTGATGAAAAAGTCAAAGAGAAATTTTACCTGTCGCTGGTTAGAGCTCATTTAGAATATGCTGCAAGCATATGAGATCCTCCTCACGAAGTTGGATTGATTGCCGAATTGGTTCACGTACAGCGTAGAGGAGTTAGTAGCGTATCCAAAATATTAGAGCAGCCGGGCTGGGAATCACTCACGGAACGAAGGTTAAATTACATGTTAAATCTCTTGTATAAATTGGAAGAACGTCTCTTTAGCAATGATTTTGAAATTCTACGATCAGCCCCATAGTACTACGGTAAGAGAGACCATGTCAATAAAATTGGAGAGATTAAGTGTAGAACAGTTAGATTTAAGATGTCATTTTTTCCACGAACGGTAAGGGATCAGTTCGACCGCTCTATTTGGGTAAAAATTAGTCTGGCGTGTTAACACACCCTAGCGGTGGCTTTCAGTGTACTAAAATGTCAAAAATATCGAAATTCATTACCTCCCCTCCCTCTCCACGTAAATCATACACGTAACCCACACACACGAAGCGTGCCGAAGAGGTGGCCACTCTAATTACGAGATCACCCGGGTAGAGTGAAAGATGATGATGAAGGGTGGGGGGGGAAGACGAAGAGGGGGGAGGGGTCATTGAACTACACGTTGAATGCGACATTTGCACAATGGAGGGGGAAATCGGACCCGAGTGATCCTTCCCCTTCCTACTGGTGGGGAAGCGCCAGTACGAAGGGGGGTGGGGCATCCCGAGTGCCGTGGTATCATTACCGGAGACCAGTGAGCGTGGAATAGTTCAGTGAAAGAATGTTATTAGTTGAAATTCAAGCACACCCGGTCAATCTAGTGATAATGTGGCACAGTTGCCGGTGGGCCAGAATAGGAGCTGAAATGCGCATGCGTGAGCTCGAGTGCCAGCATACGGGCCGAACATCCAGCACATCCCGTGGGTTGAGTTTCGCTATTACACGGCCCGAGCGAGTGGACTGGGCTCGGGGCGGACATGTTTATCCAAGGGCGGACGGGCAGGAATAGAGGGGGAAGAAGTGGAGAGAATATAGGATAGGTGAGATGATATGATGGCGAGAAGATGGCTCTCTGGATAGAAATGCGGAAGTGCGGGGAGAGACGGGGGTGAGGGAGGGAGGGGTTTGGGGGAAGGGAATTAGGGCGGGGAGAAGACGGTGCACATTTGAAAATGACCTAAGAAAACAAGATTTGCAAGCCAAAAAATTGTAAGTAGTTCACGCGACAAACTCCAGAAGATCGAGGAATCATCAGATTATACGAAGGTTAAGAATTTATTCTGGGACAGCGTCAATATTTCGCACGGTTTCCCATGAGTGTATGCAGATTCGGATCACAATTCAATGCTCATGAAGAAAAACTTTCAAATTAGGAGATTCACAGATGGAAAGGATTAGGAAAAGGGATGTGGCAAAGGTAACCAAAGGGAAAGAAGCACTCGGATGGAGTATTTTTAGATTTTGAAGTAAGATGAGGGGGAGAGCAGAAGAAAGAAGGGAATATCTTAAACAATGAATAAAGAAAACACTTAAGTAACGATGCCTTACCCCCACCACTTCCTTCGCCTGCCAATCCCAAACCATCACTATCAAATGCTCCAGGACCACCCGCGACCACATCCCCCAAGTGATCGCACACCCCATCCACTCCTAAGGTTGCTTGGATTGCGGCGTGAACGATGACCACGATCGCTGGTTCACCCTCCACTTATAATACGTAGTATTTCATCATTCGTTTGTTTGCTGCTATTCTTCCAACCTTTTTTTTCAACATCCCTGTCACACCTCGCTCGCTCTTTTCCCCTCCGCTTTCAATAATAATCGCTTCCATTTCTCACCTAACACAGCCCTCAAACATCTATGTTCCCTCTCTCTATCCCTCGACTCACATTTTCCAGTTCCCCTCTCACAAAAGGATATTCACGTATTTGCTTGAATAATTCGGTGGCACAACTACCCTCCCCAACGGAAGGAAGAGGACTGAGGATAGGTCAGGGTGGTGGGCCGGCAGGGAAGGAGGCAGGTGCGGGAGAGGGGAAGGGGGTGGGTGGAGAGGTTTTATGGGGTAATCGGCAGAGGTGGGGGTCGATGGGAAGGAGAAAAGTGACAAAGACTTTGGAGTTTTGCAATGTATTGTGGGGTGGGGGGAAGGGAGGCGAAAATAGGCACATTGAAACAATTATTGAACGAAACACTGTGGAGGGAGTCATGTTAAGGTAGAGAGACTAATGCGGGAGAAGGTTTGAAATGAGGCGCGGTGATCGTTGACTCGGATTTTGGTAGGGGGCGTGGTGCACCGCCCAAAGTAGGAGGAGGGACAGAGTGGGCAGTTAAGATGATAGATTATGCAAGTATTGCGGGATGCGAATGAGGGAGTAGACTGGGATGGGGGAGAAATGGAAAGTGGAGAGGGGAGGCAAGGACTGGTGGAGAGGGGACAGGTTTTGGTCCATTACAAGGTACTGGTGCGGATTCGTGGATTGCATAGGGGTTGGATAAAGGCTTGGCGGATTTTAATATGTCAGATGTATTGGTGGGTCGTTTGTAAGTAACCGAAGGACATTCAGGTAATATGTGTGCCGTTGTTTCGTGGTTTGTTAGAATGGAGAAGAGGTCTTTGAGATACTTAATGTCTTAAGAACTGAATTCATAGGAAGTATGTTGTGTAAATGAAGAGGGTGTGTGAAGTGATGCCTTGGGGAGGTTTGGGGGGGAGAATGTGTCGGAGGATGGATGTTTTTATTGAGCAGGGACTCGTGGTAACCGCGGCGGAGGAGAGCGTTAGAGCAGCGAGTTAAGGAATGTGTCGGGGGAGTTTGTGTTATTGAAGATCTTTGAGCTTCAATAACACAAGCTGATTGAAGAGCTTTGTTCAGGAAAGAGATTTCGTGAGGATGTAAACGAATGGCCTAAAGGTCTACAAGGGCTTTGTCCGCTGGGGCTTGTGGATTGTCTTGTCCCTCGGAAGGAACGGGTAAGGAATTTGAGTAATGGGACAGGCGTAGCCGGAAAACTCTTAAAGGTACACATAAATAAATATGTGGGTTTATTCAAAAGATTAGAATGTTTTCACTCTGAAAAAATTTTTGATTTCCATTGTTCTTCTATTGTACCCATTCTCCTTGTCTTCAAGGGTGTTGTTTAAACCCAGCGTTCGTTAAAGTTAGGTCGTGTCTCCAGCAGAACTTCACTGCTTTCTCGCAGTCATTCCTAGCTCCTCAAGCGCAGTCCACCATTCTCCACTCCCATCTATCTCTTCCACCAATCCCTCAACGCCATCGAATGCTTCCTCGCTGGAATACTACCTTGATCAAAAAGTTCCCGGAATTTAATCAGAAAATTAAAAATACAAGTTTATTCATCTAAATCTATATTTTCCCCTTCAAAGTAATCCCCATCGACTGCAACACACTTATGCCAGCGCTTGATCCAATCCTCGAAACATTTTTTATATTCGGTTTTCGGTATGTCCATCAGTGCTTCCTGCGATTTTTCCATTACTTCCTCTCGGCTGCTAAAACGCGTTCCCCGCAATGGTTTTTTTAACTCGATTGAACAGAAAGAAGTCACAGGGAGCCAAATCAGGTGAATTCGGTGGCTGTTGGATGGTATTTGTTGCATTTTTCGTCAAAAAATTACGAATAATGATAGCACTGTGCGACGGTCTCGACGCACTGTGCGACGATTTCTGGTCTCTTTCGGCGAATTGCTTCACGCAAACGTCTCATAACGCCCAAATAATACTCTTTGTTTACTGTCTGGCCTTCTGGCAAAAATTCATGATGCACTACACCGTTGTAATCCATGAAAACCGTCAGCATTGCCTTCTTTTTTGACTGAAAACGACGTGGTTTTTTTGGTCTCGGCTCATTTGGTGAACGCCATTCACTTGCCTGATGTCTGGATTGCGTGTCGTACTCATAAACCCACGTCTCGTCTCCAGTAATGATCCTTTCGATGAATGTGGGATCGGATTCAGCCTCGCAAATCATGTCTTTTGCGACGTCAACACGGTCTCTTTTGTGCATGAAATTGAGGTCTTTTGGCACCAACTTTGCTGCTACACGACGGAAACCCAAATCATTAACCACAATGTCTTGGGCGGATCCATAGGCAATGTTCAAGTCCTCTGCTATTTCTCTGATGGTTAATTTGCGGTTATTGACCAACATTTCTTTTACTTTATCAATTTTTTCACCGACTTTCGATGTCGATGGTCTGCCACTGCGTTCATCATCTTCGATTGACTCACGACCACTTCTGAACCGCTCGTGCCACTGGTAAACGACCGTTTTTTTTAGAGAATCGTTGCCGAAACACTTTTCCAACATTTCCAACGTCCGTGCGCCACTAAATCCGTTTTTTACGCAAAATTTAATACAAGTTCGCTGTTGCAAATTTAAATCCATTTCTGCAATTGTAAAAAATCGCCAACACACACAGAGATAGATGTACTCTTGGCTACGTAACTTTTGCAAATGTCAAGTTATGACACTAAGATTTAAAGGTCTATTTAAAGGAACTATTTTTAATTTTCTGAATAAATTCCGGGAACTTTTTGATCAAGGTAGTATGTTCCCAATTTTCTTCCATAGTATGCAGCTCCCTTTTCTCATTCATGATACTCTACTGAAGTCTTATCATTCCAGTTACTGTTTCTACATTCCATTTCCAAAACCATATTCCCTGTTTAACCTTTCGGTACCAGAGGTTACACCTCACTATGACTAAATTATGATCTGAATCTGCTCCCAGATTACTATGCACTTAATCATGTTGTTCCTAAAACTGTGCCCAACCATAATACATATTGACATCAATACATCTTTCAAAATCCCAGGGGATATTCTATGTATTCCTATCCCTATTATGCTGCCTAAACCAAGAGTTCCTTATAATTAACCCATCTCCTACTATTGCTTTCTCCTCACAGTCATTCCTTGATCCTAAGCCATAGTCCCCGACCTCACTACCATCACTTCCTTTCTCTACAGTCTGGTTCCAATCCCCTATTATTATCAAATGTTTCCTTTCAGGAACACTCTGAAATTATACCCTCTTATTGATCGTACATCCTGTTAATTTCTTCCTCCCAATGGTGGCTTTTGACCTTAAAAAAGAACAATTTTGCTGGTTCAGCTTTTACTTCTACTAATGACAATTCACCTGCTGTATATTTACTGCGCTCTTTGCTCAATATTATTTTCAATCCCCACTATCTCGCATCACACAGCCCTAAAATATTTCATTTTTCTCTCTCCATTTTTCACTTTATATTTTCTAATTTCCCAGTCCTCAATACTGTCCTAACATTCCAAATCCCTATACTAACTAGTTCAATCCACTTCTGTCTTCCGTAGTGATTCTATTGATTTTGTTTTCTTGGTCCTTTTCTGCATCTTCTGCTGCTGTTGTTGCTTTTACTTGGCAAGGATTTTGGGAGATGACAACCAAGGAAGCCTTGCCTCCCTTGCAGCTGGGCATGGCACACTGTCAATTGGGCTGAGTCCTGCAGTTGCCAGAATTTATATTCTCTATGCTGCCCATCATCAAAGGCTTGGGAATAATAATTGAGGTGGTTTCCCGTTGCCTTCCTTAATAGTGTTTTTAATGTGATAATTCAATGACCGCCCCACTGGGGTCAGATGTCTATGCAGCGACCACACTGAGGAACAGATGCTGCACTGACTACCTCTCATCTGGGTCCTACTGTTTGACTTATCAGACATGGGTGACTCTACCAGGAGAAAATATTATCACCACTGGTATCCCACTTATAATCACATCAGTAAAGAAAAAAAGAAATGGTATCAACCTCCTCCCTTGGCTGGAAGTGAGTTGATAGGCACTTAGGTTAGTCTTCCCCTCGCCTGATCAAGGACATTGGTACATTATCCGTTGTGATTGTGAAACATTTTGAAAGATATGATTGGATTAAATGCTTTAATCTCTTTCAATAACCATTGCCACTTTCTATGTAATATCAAAGTAGTGTCATGTGGATTGAATTGTTTAAAACTAGAGGAGAACATAGATGAAATACTTATATGAACCTAAAGGACTGCTATAAACTGCATATGTGCATCACATTTATAAAGAAAAACTGGAGTCTTCCACAAATTGTGTTAACTATAAAGTTATTTATCATGTTGCATATTTAGAACTTCCATATTGCCATGCTTGGCTTAATTATATATCCACCATATTTCTATCTTTCAGGGCATTTTGTTTAGTCTTTCGAATGCATGTGAAAAACATAAATCACATGGGTCATTAATCAGTCATGCAAAGTTTTGCTAGACTGGTAACTTGTCATATCAGTGTGAAACTTTAATACCTATGAATGCCAAAAGAGTGTATTTTATTCTCTTTAAAGGTCATCAGCTGTAACAAGAACATTTGTACATTACAAATCACTGACACCACTGGCTCTCATCAGTTTCCTGCTATGCAGAGACTTAGCATATCAAAGGTGAGTGCCCTTATGTGTGAGTGAAGGAATAAATGGAGTGGTGCCGGAGGGAAGAGAGGCAGAGGGAGGAGGAAAACTTGGAAGCCTTTCCAAAAGACTGACACCTCAGACCCACACCCAAATCTCTCCAACCCTACCCAAAATTCCTGTGGTACCCCAACCCCCTTATCACAAGCACAGCAATGCAGGAGAGTAGCCCTGCACTATGAAGATGAGTGAGTGAGAAGGGCAGTGCTCTCATCATTGACCTTCTACTCGACACATGCACCCTTTCCTGGCAAGTCTGCATGCTCCAGAGTAAGCATTGCAGCATATGTGAGCAGAGTGAAAGGAGGAGGGGAACTTAGATCCACATTTAGGAAATCTATCATATACTCCGAATAAGACTACCATGGCTCAATTTTCATACGGTATTTCAATGCTTGCACCATAAGAAGTCAAAATGTGAGAGACATAGATCAGTTGAGAGGGAGAGTCATGTTGTTTAGAGGGGAGGACTCTCTCCTTCCTAAGTACTCTGCAATTTGAAGAAGGGAAGAATTATCATTTGAAGTGGCAATAGTAATGAAAGTAACAGCTGCACCCAGGCCCCCAAATGTGTCTGTGCAATGCATCCACACAAATCTCTCCACCTTACTTCAATTCTATATTCACACACGATATAGCTCTTCCTAAAACCTGGTGTTGACATTGCAATGTTCCTCTTCTAATTTATTCATACACATGATAGAAAACAACCAAATAAATAGCAATCCCAGCAATGTCTCCAAAATTCTGTTCTTCTATGTACTCATATATCACAGGAACACATTTTATTAGATTGGCTCTCAGAATAATTACCTTCTCATCACTGAGCGAATCTATTTTATGCATATAATACTCTATTGCCATACAATCAATGAGTGGCATTTTCATTTTCACAACCACCAGAAGTTTGACTAAATCGGCATTAAATATTGTTAGGGGGTTTATAGGGTGCATTGACAGCTATGGTCATTTTGCATAGACATTTTTATCTCTCGAGAAATTCAAGCAAGTATATAATAATAGAGGCCCCTGCATGAATTGCCCTGGCTTGCTCTTGAAGAGCAGCATCTCATTAATTGGTTCATCACCTCATTTGTCCCGAGCCCATGGTAGATATGCCCACATGTAGGTGCTTCATACCCATATCTGCACAAACATAATGTCCTTCTTAAGTCTAGCCTGGGCAATACAGTACCCCACCTATTTTGCACTCATTGGAAATGAGTTATGTGCCCTTTTTCCTTTAGTTTAAAGTATTTCCAAGCTGGGAAAAGTACACCAGATCAGTATATTGTATATGATTGCATTGCTATATCCCTCATAAAATAAAGAGAGAAAGACATCTGCCCCCAAAGGGGAAAATCTGTTATATATATATATATATATATATATATATATATATATATATATATATATATATATGGTCTAGCGGGTAGAGCGTTGGACTGCTGACCAGAGGGTCCCGGGTTCGATTCCCAGGCAAGGCACTTTGGGCACCTTCAGCTCCACCCAAGCTAGTTGATTTTTCGGGTACCAGATCTTCCTGGGAAACCATAACCGGCACAGGGAAAGGAACTGGCCCCCCTACCCTGATGTGTGAATATTCACACGCCGTCTTATAAACACACACGCCATTTATATAAATAAATAAACCATAAACACAGTAATCAACCCGAAGGTCGGTTTAGTAGGTGATGATAGAGCTCACCCATGTACCAAGCCCGACAGCGTATGAATATTCACACAGTGTAGGGGGGCCAGTTCCTTTCCCTGTGCCGGTTATGGTTTCCCAAGAAGTTCTGGTAGCCGAAAAATCAACTAGCTTGAGTGGAGCTGCAGGTGCCCAAAGTGCCTTGCCTGGGAATCGAACCCGGAACCCTCCGGTCAGTAGTCCAATGCTCTACCCACTAGACCACCGCGACCCTATATATATATAAAACTATAAACAGAATAATCAACCCGAAGGTCGGTTTAGTAGGTGATGGCAGAGTTCACCCAGTACTAAGCTTGATGGCATGTGAATATTCACACATCAGGATAGGGGGGCCAGTTCCTTTCCCTGTGCCAGTTATGGTTTCCCAGGAAGATCTGGTGCCTAAAAAAAAAACAAAGCTTGGGTGGAGCTGCAGGTGCCCATAGTGCCTTGCCCAGGAATCAAATCCGAGACCCTCCGGTCAGTAGTCCTTGTTCTACCCCCTGGACTACCGCGACCCACATAAAAATACAAAAATTTTTTATATGTAATTATTATTATAAATTAATCTACTGGTTAGGGTAGGTGTTTGGATGGACACAACTATCAAATAAATATCTTGAGACTCCAAACAAAACACAATCGAGCAACATACTCTACATCAGGTCTCTCTTCATCTCTGGGTCCTCCCATCATCCCATCCAACATACTTATCCTGTTCCTGCCCTTTCCTCGTTTGCCTAACATTCTCCCCTCTATTACCTTCTTCAACATCCCACTGCCGATCAATACACCTTCATCCATTTTTCCTGCCTCCATAGTATTTCTTCCAACAAACCCCTCTACTCGCCCACCATCCCTAGTACCTCCTCATTTGTTTTCCTTTCGGTCCACTTCACCTTCTCCACACCCATATTTCAAAAGCCCCCAATCTACGTCTATCCTCCTGCTTCAGTGAAGAGGTTTCTGCACCGTATACATCTACACTCCATATCAAAGTTTTTACGAGTCTCTTCTTAAACTCCCTTCTCAACATCTCTGTCATCAACTCCCTCCTCCCTGTGAAAGCCTCTTTGCCTAGCGCAATTCTTCTCCTTAAGTCCCTACGATTTTGACCCTGTTGGTCCAAAACACTTCCGAGATATGTAAACTGTTCTACCTGCTCTATTTTTTCCCCTCCTATTTTAATGTTTAGCTTAGCCCTTTTCTTTCTGGAAAATCACATAACCTTTGTTTTATTAATATTGATTCTCATCCCATATATATATATATATATACACACACACACATACATATGTGTATGGTTATGCATATATATATATATATATATGATAATGGCTGTGCCGTCAAAATGTCAAAACTACATATGTGAGTGTCCTTTCTTTGTGTCTCTTTGTTTTAAAAATCTACATCTGTGTTTCTTAATATATCTGTGCATCGCCGAAGAGCATTCCATTTCAAAATTTGTGTGAAAATCTCACAGATGCAAATAATAATGGAATGAAGTTAGCACTAATGGACAAAGACAAAAACACAGAAACCCACAAAAAAGAAACTTACTAGTTTTCCAATTTTCAGTGTTCCAAGCCACCTTTCTCGAGGAAGAGAAGGAAGAAACTGAGGAGAAGGTAATAGCAGAAGGGGCTGGAAACACTGGTTGGAAGGGGAAGTTGGAGAAAGGTTTGCGGAACAATATAATTGACAAATTAATTTTGATAATATGGAAGGTATTGGGAGTGGAGGGGGGATGAAAATATGTGAAGATTGGGATAATTAATGTCTAATATTAATACCTGGGTAAAGCAACAATTTCAGAGAGTAAAAATCATTCGCCTTGACCGGGATTCGAACCCGGATCCCTCGATATCCGGCCGAGTGCTTTAACCATATCGAGGGATCCGGGTTCGAATCCCGGTCAAGGCAAATGATTTTTACTCTCTGAAATTGTTGCTTTACAATGCACACATAGCGGATGACTCCGTTAAAAGTTACTGTTGCGGCATCTCCCACAGTTTCTTGAATACCTGGGTAATTTCAGGAATCCAGGAACAGAGATAAATGCCTGCTCCATTGTTTTAAGTTTGATTGGAGGGTGGGAGGGATGCTAAAATATTACATTATAATCTTTACAAAAGGAGTATTGTGCTCGGTGACATGTTATGGGATCGGGAGCATCCCAATCAGGGAAGAATTCTTGCATGAGGCCTGGTGGTTTTTGATTCTAATACTGAGGGGTGTGGTACACTTCCATATAAAAGGCAGGGCAGAGTGGCATTTCAGAAGGTAAACTACATTGCTGGAAGTACATGATGAGCAGAGAATTGGTGGGAAAGAGTTAAAGAGCAGGTGAGAGAGGGATGGGATTCTGGTTTGGAAAAATAGGACATGTTTTGCATCTAGGTTTATTTTAGGGGCTTTGAGATGGGGTGGGGATTTAAGGAAAGGATTGGTTGATTTGGGGAGATCTGATAAGTTGGTGGGGTATTTGAAAGTAATGGAGGGGCATTTGGGAAAAAGGTTAGCAGTGGAATTATGGTTTTTGAGGATGGGGTAGAGGTCTTTAGAGACAATGTGGGAATAAAAGTGACACATATATATACATTCCGCCTTCCACACCTCTCCTGTGTTTGTCTTTTACATGTGCTCCTATCCCCTTTTCTTATATCTATTTCCATGTATGTATATGCATGCATGTATATAACTTTCTTCCCCTGTAATAATGAATGCTGTTTTGCACATAGGGCCATGCCTTCATCCTAGTGTACTCAGTGACGTCACGGCAGTCCCTTGAGGAGCTGCGCCCCATCTGGGATGCCATTAAAGAGACAAAGGGTGCTGAGCTGGCTGGGATCCCTGTGATGCTTGTGGGCAACAAGTGCGACGAGGGGGAAGAGGGTGGCAGCGCGAGGGAGGTACGGCCCGAGGAGGGGGAGGCAGAGGCGCAGAGGTGGGGGTGCAACTTCATGGAGACCTCGGCAAAGACTAATCACAACGTCAAGGAGTTGTTCCAGGAGTTGCTCAACATGGAGAAGAACCGCAACATATCGCTGCAGCTGGACTCCAAGAAGAAGGGTAAGGGGGGCAGCGGGAGTGGAAAAGGGGCAGGCAAGATGAAGGAGAAGTGCAGTGTCATGTGAGCCCATTTGTTTTCCCCCCGGAGGGGAGAGAGCTTTCCCTCTCATCATCATCAACTGCCACTAATAATGTTGTATATTGTTGTTGACAACACCCTATTTGCATCCACCAAGCTAATCGACTAGTGACACCACTGTTTGTTCATTTGTGTTGTCCACCCATCAAGGATATCCCGTCCCAAACCAACCAGCTCGTGCAGATTACCTTTTCCCACCACAAGAGCATCAATGGTGTGTGTCGTCACCTCTCTTCCCAAGGGGATGCACTTTTTTATCAAATGACACATTAGGAAGATGGTGGCAGGGAGTTAAGTGACTCCGTAGCTCAGAAATAAGGAAAGCTTGGTCAAGAGAGATTAAAGAAGAAAATGTTATAAATTTGGACTTGAAAAGGTCTGGACTGTGGTTTAATAAATATATTTTCTGGTGTTATTGATAATTTCAGAAATAACATATTTCCTTATCCCATGGTTGATCATTGGGGAAAGCAGTGATTTATCACCTATGCATAGAAGAAAATTGTTCCTGTTTTGGTGATGCCTTTGGCTATTAAGAAAAATGAGACAAAGTGAAATAGAATTGTAAGAAACTATTTGTCAAAAACATAAACATTACATTCTGATGCAGCAACCAAGATATGTGAAAACTGTCTTACAAAAATCTCTATATAATTCCTTTTTCATTCTTAATCCTTCATAATCATCCCTTATCTTTCTCTCTCTCCCAGAATTAATATCTTGTACATAATTCAATATTACCCATTCGCTTTATAGGAAAGTTTTAAACCATATGCATTTCATAGATTCCATTGAACACTACTTTGTATTAACTATTGGTTATGGGAATGATGATGCTTTATATTTCAGAACTGAACTATTAATATGTAGTAAAATTAAAAGTAATCTTAAGGTCCACACAGTTATCAAAGGAGTTAAGTGAAGAACACTTTTAACATGTTTCCATAACACATACTTGAGTTCCATTCTGAGTGAGAGCTAGATAACATAGATTATTTGTAAAGTTATTCACTAAAATTTTAAATTTAATGTCTTTTACATTATTTCATTTATCTGAAGCAACTGTTTTTATTACCATGCTTTATTGGATTATTGAGAGATATCTGAAAAATGCCAATATTTAAATTGACAACCATAGTCTACACATAAAAATGTGATAAAAAATGCAAAGACTTGATCATAGTTGTCTGTACTACACTAAATGAACAAATTGCCATTAAAAGTTTTTAACCATTCCTATAAAAAATAAATGGTGTACTTCATGATTTTGACAAAAATCAAATGAAAATTATCCGGTGCACTTTTAACAGTGTGCATACATGTGCATTAAACAAATAACTTTAAGATTTTTAATGCATTAAAATAATAATTATTATTAGTTTAAGTGATAAAAATGATTTTTTTTAATCATCCAAATTAAGAGTTCGCCGAAAGAGCAGCAGTTTAGAAATTTGGATATTGGCAATATTGGTTTTATGGATGCTGTGAGTACCAGGATTTGGCCAATCCTTGGGTGCAGATATCAAAGTAATAACAATGATGAGTTTCATTTGAGATGGTTTGTAAATATAGGCTCTGCAAAGAGATATTTAAAAAGTGATACATTGAGAAATCCAGAAGTGCCATAATGCTCACTTCTAACATGCAACGAATTCAATACTTCCAAACCCAACTAGTTGAAAGACTTGGGAAGAATAAATGATATCATTATACTGAATGCATAGTTCAAACGTACATATTTTAAAAACTACGTAGGGTGTATGGATGGCAAGACTGATTTGCATTATCAAAGGGTCTTTGTGAAATTTGTTATTATGCTCTGATGTAGGCATCTTATTGTTAGCATATACTTAAATAAATATCATAAATCATGAGATAATCATTTTTTAAACATTCCAGTAGCTCTGAATTTTTGGTGCACAAATTCAAGTACAACAAGATGAAATAAAAATCCAACAGGACACCTGTGGCATTCTAGGCTTCAGGACATATTGGACATTCAAAACTTGGCATTCAAAAGCTAGTGCACAGCAGAAAAAACCAATAAAACACTCAGAAGTACAAATTCAAGGCACACTCGCCACTATTCATTATTCCTAATTTTCATTCTGAAAAATACTTGCAGTGTTTTCTCACAAAACCAAGGTCCACACTAATTTTTAGATTTCAAGCAGGAAATGGAGTAATGTGATACCTGAAATACAGGCATTTTAATTTTACAGTGCTGAATCAAATATGTAACACTCCCACCAATTAGACTATAAAGTTACAGGATACACAAATTAGCAGAGGGACATTGACTCACCGAGCGTTCAGACGTGCTCATTGCCTCAAACATTATTTCAATCCATTTGGAAACATCACTTACTAAAATTATGAGTGTAAGTTTATATAACGATGGGTATCAAGACTTTTTTTGGTAATTAAGTAATTTATTCAAAGTTGTGTGCCAAACATTCGGAGCTTTTTAAGAGATGGGAGGTTGGATGTGTGAAATAAGTACGGGTTTCCATCATCTGAATATAACCAGCACCATCTCATTTAGCATTAGATCAGTGTTTCTTGTGCCATTTAGGAAGACAGATGACCATAGTAAACTTTTTATTTAGAGACATACTTATAAATAGGTGGTCTTCAGACACTTCAGACAAGGTAAATGTAATAGCATAAATTCAGTTACTGTTAAATATGCTTGCTCTTATTATTCTTATAATATACAAAAATAATTCCAACACTTAATTAAATAATATGAAAACTGGAATTTTTAAAAAAATAAGTATATCACTGAAAAACATCCCTTACTAACTGCTATTCACCAAACATTTTGATTTGAAACATTTTGGAGAGTGATGATTCACTTTCTTACTTGTAACATTTTTGTCCAGCAAAACATTTGCTTTCATGGAACATTGCTAAATAAACACATATTACAAACTCAAGACTACACTAATAAATACTTCTATACCTTTCCACTGATCTGATCTAATTATAGTTCAGGTTCAAGGTTTTAGAAAATTCAAATTGAATCAACATGAAAAATGTCTCAATAAGAACTTTAAATTGGCACATTAGTTTATATCCCTTGAACTCAATGGATCATGCCTAATCTAAAACATTTTAAGTGGAAGCAAAAATAAAACTCTCTCTAGCTTTTGAAATTTAAAATCTCTCATTCACTTCCAATGGATGCCTGTACAGACAGGAATGGCTCAATCCACCAGCATTTGTGGTCATTTGGCTGGGCAGACACAAATAGTCCATGGTTTTTAATAAAATTACACTGCCTGTAGCACCTTTTTTATTCAAAATAAATATTCACCATTAGCATTTGTCACGGTGACGGACCCACTTCAAGACAATACAAGAGAATGATTTGCTGAGTTCCCCAATCCATTGGGTTTTCACAGGTGACAGAGACTAAACATTTTTTACATTAAACACAAAATTATAAGAAATTGGTATCCCTTCTCCAGATTCAATTACTAGATCAGGAATCAATATGTTAAAAATTATTTAATTATGTACCTAGTTCCATAATATTTGATTGCCAATGTATCATTAAATTATATAATTTTTGTGAAAATGTTATTGTGGGTATGTAAATCTGGTGTAAATGAGGTGTTCAGTTTAATTACTGAAGAGAAACAAGAGAGAAACATCTCACAGAGTGATAACAATATGAATAATTAATGCTTTTAAAAGGATAATCAGTCAGAGAGGACACGCTCCAATTGGTTTTTGTACCTTCAGATGCTTTGCTCTGAAGACCTTCAAAAAGTCATGACAAAATACTTGAATATTGTGATACAACTACCTTACTTTCCATGCGCATGAATTGTGTGCAGTTTGATTTATGACATTATTTTCAGGATGTGATGTGTTCCATAGGTAGTCTGCAATTGTATAGTGAATTCTTGTTAATAACTGGGAAAATATGTAAATAATTTTAATATGATCTTTTTTAATTTATTCTTACGATTAGATATGTATAATCTGTTGTATTTGTTTCAGAGAGAAATGAAGGGACATTCAGTTCTGTCCCCCTTCACATCAGCATCCTTAATATTTCTTTAAAATGAATGAATTTTCATCAATTAAAATATTTTATGCTCAAAGAGTACCACTCTAATAAAAAAGATAGTGTACCAATAAAAATACTTATTGATAAATTATCCTCCAATATCATGTTATTGGGTAATCTTTAGATGCTTCATGAGTTTCAATCAATCGGTATGTATGCAGTGGTAAACTGTCTCTATCCCTATTGTTGATAAGAAAAATAAACACTTCACTTGGCACATTTATTTTCTCTATTAGTATCCTTAGTTCATAAAACATAATTGCTTTAAAACCTTAAAAAAAATACTGAGTTTACATAAAAGTATCAAAAAAGACCATGGCAAACATTTGCTTTTAATAAAATTGTTTCTTATCAGTCAACTCTCAGTATCGTTAATTAATCCTGACAAAGCCCCACACACATCAAAGAGCTTAATTGTCAAGGAGAAAGGCAAGGATCCAAACGATTCACGTCACAGCAGATATCTACATGCAATCAAACTGCACAATCAGCGGGCATACAGGAGGGGGTATCACCATTCATTCCATGGGCACTGCCCAACAATAATCCACACTCGCAATGCATTTGAGAACACATTCCCATCATTACTTGTCCCCCTTCTCACTCCCACCTCCACCACCCTCCTCCCCTCCACCTCCACCACCCTTCTCCCCCCCACCTCCACCACCCTTCTCCCTCCCACCTCCACCACCCTCCTCCCCTCCACCTTCACCACCCTTCTCCCCCCCACCTCCACCACCCTTCTCCCTCCCACCTCCACCACCCTTCTCCCCTCCACCTCCACCGCCCTCCTCCCCTCCACCTCCACCACCCTCCTCCCCTCCACCACCACTCTCCTCATCACTACTCCCCTTGCCAACATTGTGAGGAGACGGGAGAGACAAGCTCTTCTCCTCCATGGGGGTAGCATCACCACTGCCCCCTCCCCCCTGGTGGTGCAGCACAGCCCCAGGTGGCTGACCACCACCAGACACCAAGTGCACATTGTGGCTAATTATCTTGTAAATGATTGTGTTCCTTACACTCCCATCAACCTGCTCCTCGCCCCGCAGGCGCTTGCCTCCATGCCGCCTCCCCTGCCTGGGCGGTGCTCTTACCTGAAATGGGAGGCAACAGAAACATACTCAAAAAGAAATAAGCTAGGGACGTCCATCAGTTCCATCATCTACAATAAACATTTCACGTGAATGAATGAGACAAAACTACATTCTATGAAATCCAAGCTTTCCGCTAGGATTGATCCACCACTCACCTCCACCATTCCTCATGCAAACATTTGGAATCATTACCTGGGCATGATTCTGGTTTTCAGAAACAAATGTATGTTTAATGTAAAGATGCCCAGAATTGACTGTGTGCCAGGTTACAAGAGCAACTACAGTTCTGCTAAGGGTACTTCAAATTCCTCATGAAGAGGAACATGTTTAAGAGGGCCAACTAAAATGTTCCAAGGAAACCTGGACACCATTTCCAAAAGCAGCAGTTGGTATTTATCACTTAGCTGAGTATGAAATTATTTGGAGCAAGGAATACTATGATGGGAATGGAAACTCAAAAATGTATGAAATGGATCGTGGGTTTGATCAACTGTCCCCTGGTGTTGCCATCTTCTGGTGGATTTCCATCCCTTCCTGTGACTCATAACATTGTCATGCCCCCAGGGCAGTAGAGACCTGGAGGAGGGAAGAGCAGAATGTCTGCTCTTCCAGCATTAATAATGCATTACTAATTCCATGTTTTAAAAAGTATATCCTCATAGCCTCACTTTCAACTTTCCACCATGAATTTGTCAATCACAAACACTGCAAATCGACAGCCATTTCATTCTTCTCTTTGGCATGATGTCATGGGATTTAAAACATTTCTTTCGTATTCAAATGGCAGGCCCCATGGAAGCCTTAGCAATTTAGGAGCACATGAATGTAAGTTTGTTTACTCATATCTGCATTTACTACATCTACCTCCTACTCCTCCTGTTCTCATATCATCTTTCTATTTTGTGTGTTCTCTGTTATTCGTATTGAAAGCAACTATTGTCTATGCCTTTACAACACACTCACACTACTCAAGGTTGAATGTCTGTGGATTCCAAGTTTATTGGGAAAGATTCAATATAAGTACGTATGAATTAGCAGAGGGGCGACATTCCCATCAGCTTGACACATACTGATTCACAGCAGCACCACAGGTGAGATGTAACTAACTACATTTATGATTCATTTCATTTTTATAGGAAGTACTTTCAGTGAAATATCAAAACTCTACTGCTTACTGCTGACTTCAAACAGTCAGATATGGTTTGCATAAAAAGTATTCAGAGACGTTTCAGAAAAATAGATTTATTTCAGGAATCACTCTGTCAATGCCTCCAATTTCTTCAAAGTACATCCCTTGAGCGGTGATACACACTTTTGCCAGAGCAGCTTTTCCACGACTCAAAGGATACCTAGTAGGCAGATTCTGGAAGGTCCTGAAGGGTAAACGTGCAAGTTTCTTTGATGACCCATGGTGGGGTCCCTTGTAGGAGGATTTCACTTTTATTGGGAACTATAAGGGGGTTGAGGAATTGCTGCAATGCCATTGTGAAAGGCCTCCACCAGCAGACACACTCGACTATGCTCCTTTGGTCATCCATCCAAAGACCTTAGAGATGAGGTTAGCATAGATCTTTCGCATCGCCAAATTTTCAGTGATAATGGTGTGCACTGTTGCTGCATTATCAATGCCAATATACAATCTGTGATTATGTGCTAACTTAACGGATGGTCTGATTCACTTCACGCACACGTTAGGGTAAAATTGTTATCGATACTCTTTTTACAAACCTTGTAATATGGAAATTTGTAATGAAGGCAACCATTTTCTATGCCTGATGCAGGAAGAATACTTGATATAAAAATTTCTATAAATTAAAAGTGAATCCAGATTAAGTTATTATTATTATTATTTCAATTAATTTGAAATCAGGAAATACAAAGGCTGGAGAGGCATGATTCATTTTTTGCTGCATAAAGAATACAGCCCAAGGAGAATTTCCCCCGAGCATTTGATCCATCATTTCAAGCGTACTTCAAATTATCCACATTTAGCTTTTCACAAGGTTGGAAGCATTTTATCATTGTTGCCTTTTTCAAGACAATGACTCAATTGGACCTTAATTAAGTATCTGGGTCGTTCAATAATTCCTTAGAAAATCCAAGAAATACCACCATGGCACGGGAAAAGTTTTGCCTTTAGCAAGCCTCATCTCTCACTAGACTGCTGTCAAAATTTTAGCTACATCCATCATTTCAGTGGGTTCACTATCACAGTCAATTGAAGCAGCAAAATTTGGTTATTTAGGAAAATGGAAAAAAATGAATTTAATGTACTGATTAAAAAAAAACTTCTATTTAAAAGGCTCAACACCAAAAGGGATCATGCAAGTTGGGTGGAGTTCATGGCACATATGCTCTTGTTTTTGCATTTATTTACAATTGGGTTAAACATGGCCAAATTTACAATTTAGTTTAAATGTGGCCACACATCCAAAAAGGGGATGAACTCCCTTTGGGACACCCAGTGGAAGTGACTTCCTCCAAAATGATTGACAAAATCTATACAATATGGTTTTGAGTGACCAACAAATTAAGATTTATGAAGTTAGGGCTCGTTGTTGTGGCCATTTGTAAGTTAATGCTACAGGCAGATCAATTTTGGACAAAAAATTGGGTGCAAAAAAATCTCGTCACGATGGGTGTTGCATTTGCTCTCAGTAAAGAATAAAAGCAATAGTGTGGTCGATTCAGAGGCTGGTTTGGAGCTTTTTCATCGCAATTCTGACAAGTATCTGCATCGATACATGTCTTTGGACAAAACATGGAAGCACTACTATGCTCTAGAGACAAATGAACGGTCAAAATAATGAGTTTCAAAAGGCAATCCAGCTCCAAAGAAGGTGAAGATGATGACATCAACAGAAAAGGTAATGACCCACGTTTTCTGGAATATATGCAGAATCATTGATTTATTGCAAGTAATCAAATAAAATTTTAAAAATTGGAAAAAATGCATCCAGCTAAAAGGAGATTATGTCGACAAATGAAAAAAAATATCTTCCCAAAATAGTTTGTTTTTATATTTTTTCCTGAAAGCTTGAAATTAAATGACCCACATATTTAATCAAATTGATGCTTTCCAGTTAGCACCAAAGCAAGACATTTTATCCTGCATCAATACACCATCACTACTTAAGATGTTTCAGTTGAGTGTGGATAATTTTCAATGACTATCTTGAAAAAGGAAAAACTATCAACATTGAGTATTATGCAAACATATTGCAATGCTTGAGCAAAGAAATCAAGCAAAAGTGGTTGCATTTGGCTAAGAAGAAAGTGTTGTTTCATCAAGACAATGCACCAGGCCACATATCCATTATTACAATGGCAAAAATTCATGAATTTAAGTTTGAGTTGCTACTTCATGTACCCTATTTGCCAGATTTAGGCCCCTCGGATTATTTTCTGTTTGCAAACTTGAAAAAATGGCTCGGTGGTCAAAGATTTTCCAATCGTGAAGAAGTGATGTCTGCAGTTAATTACTATTTTGAGGAGCAAGACAGTTCTTATTATAAAAAGTGTATCAAACTTATTGAACATCGCTGGGAAAAGTGTATAGAGCTGAAAGGAGATTGCTGAAAAATAAATACATTTTTTCCAAAATTTTTGTGTTTTCTTCATTGGGTCTTCTGGGATTACCCTCATAACAAGACAAGCTAGATACCTCATATTACAGCAAACTCTTCTTTAATTCTGCAACCATTTTATCTCCCTTCATCCTATCCAACATCCTTATTCCATTTCTGTCCCTTCTTCCTTTTCCTAACATCCTCCTTTCTATTCACAGTCCTCAACATCCAACTGTCAATCAATATGCTTTGCATCCATCTTTCCTGCCTACCTATCATTTCTCCCAACAATCCCCTCTCCTCCCCCACCATACCCAGCATTTCCTCTTTTTTTTCCTCTCTGCCCAATTCACCTTCTCCATCTTTCTCCACATCCACATTTCAAAAGCCTCCAATCTACACCTATTATCCTGTTTCAAATAACCATATTCCCACGCCATATATAGCTACGCTCCACATCAGCTTTAATGAGCCTTTTCTTAACATCCTTACACAAGTTCCCACCATCAATACCCTTCTCCTTGTAGACACTTCTTTGCCAAATGCAATTCTTCTCCTTACATCGCTACTTCTTGTCCATTTTGGTCCATAACACCTCCGAGATACATAAACTGTTCCACCTGTTTAGTTTTTGCCCTCCTATTTTAACGTTTAAATTAGCTTTTCTCTTTCTGGAAACTTCACAACCTTTGCTTTATTTATATTGGTTCTCATCCTACATCTGTTGCATTGAATTTCCAATGCACTCAGCAATTCTTGTCTCCCTATGGCTGACCAAAAAGCTTAAGCTTGATCAACATTAACCTAACTGAATTTATTGATTGTCCATTGACTTTCAACATATTTCCAGTTCATCCCATGCCTCCTCAACCATTTCTTCCACACATACATTGAAAAGCAGGGATGATGATGGGGTAACCCTTTCTTCCTCCTTTTCCTAAACCTGCCCACCCTGACTCTTCATTTGCCACACACTCCTGAGCAGTTTGATGAATGCACAGGTTGCATATACCGTATTTTATGTTCCTCTCTATTAGCGACTGCATGACTCCTATGGGATCACACCAGCCTATCCCCTTCCTGACCCCAAACTGATCATCTCCTAAGTAATCATTTGCCCTGTTCTTCATCCTCTTGTTGATGAATATAAGTACCACTTTTGCTACATTCATAATCACACTTTTTGCTACCTAAACCTCATGTAGAGCTGGCTTTTCCTTTACTTAGGATGGGGACTAATGCTGATCTGGGAAAATCTTTTGGCCAAATCCCTCACTCACTAATGTAGCAAATTATTCCATAAAAACTATTCCTTCCACATTTTCCTAAACCCTTAAGTAGTTCTGTGAAATGTTTTCTATCCCCATGCCATGGATTTCATTATCCTTAATTCCCTTTCCATCTTACCATCAAAATCCCTTGACCTAAGCTAGCCCCATCTACATCTCATTCTGCATCTAACTGCTGTAACTTCAATCTCCAACTGACATCATTACACCAACGTTGAATCACTCCTCATTCACTTTTCCATGCCAATGGTTTGAGTCCATCCTGAGTGGCAACTACGTACTAATGTTCAGCCCTGTTGCCTTTGCTGACAATGTAAGCTCATGCATCACAGGCATTGTGGGGGTCACCTCAATGGGACTTACAAAGTTGCTGCCGCCAAGTGCCAGGAATACCAAACACCAGAAAACTCTTGGAGCATACTGGAAAGCTTTGCTTCTGACGAAAGTATTTGCCAAAATGTTTGTAGTCATATCTCCATCCACTGTGTTTGGCAAAAGGCATTTTCCCTCAGCAGAACATATATTTGACAACATGTCTTCACTGTGTTTGAGACATCACTTGTTTCCTTAACAAAAATTTTAAATTTGTTTTTTAAAGAATAATGAAAGACTGTTATTGGATACTTGTGATTCAAGACCCTATTAAACAATGTTTCCAGAATGCCGAAATAAATATTGAATACTGTAAGTATAATAATGATACAATAATGCATATATTTATTATGGTTTCAAGACTAATGTGCCAACCACTAATTTTAGGTGCATTCTCATCCGAAATGTAAGACAATTATGCCATGCCTTATTATTAATGGTAATGTGAAATAGTTTCTTATTAGAGATATAACTTTTTTAAGCAGTAATTTGATTAGGAATTAAGTGATTTTTTAAAGGAATCAATGGCGGGATTGTAATAATATTCGGTAAAAATATGGAATCAACCCATCACTAGTAATGCCACGTCAAAATTCACTATTACTTGCACAGGACAAAAATGTCTTTTATTGATAAAGAGATTAAGGGACATTTCTGGATGTTTCAAGCAACCAAATTCCAAGCATTACATAACTGTGTTTTCAAGATTAAGAGCTTGGCTGTTTCTTTCTAGATGGACTTAGCAGTGTGAGCAAGTGATTAAGGTTTCAACATTTGGTTGACACCCTCGGGAAAAGGAGCATGCTCTAACAGAGTAAAACACACTCTCACGAGCACACCCTCAAATGGGTTCTCAGGAAAACTTACAGTCCCTTCTGTTGCTGGCTCCAAAAGCTCCACTCTGGAGCCCTCTTTAGCCCTCTCCCCAGTCAGCGAGGATGCCATTCGGAACATGAAAGACTGGCTAAACAAGAAGATGGATGCGACACCAATCACTGTCACAGACAACCAGGCCACAATCCTCATGATGATACTTGTTACAAATCCATCATCTACAACAAGAGGAATTTGTTAGACTCTTTCTGCTGTGAGTCATGTTTTAATATAAGAAAATCCAAAAGTTGAAATTCATTCAGCCACCCAATAATGCTTATCATAGACATACCATGCTCTCTGCTAAAAGGCATTCCTAATTCTTCAATGATCCATGTTATTACACATTTAGTCAATGAATCCCTATCTTCCCAAATAGACTAAAGGTAGCTTAAGTCTTTCCAATGCTCAAAGGAGGTGATCCACAAAATATGAATTATAGGCCTATTTCCATACTCTCTGTTTCCTCCAAAATTCTGGACCAGGTAATGTACAATAGATTGTTATGCTTCTTAAGTATATTAAATATTCTCTCTGTTTCTCAATATGGCTCCATGAAAAATAAATCAACGGAAACAGCAAAACACAAATTTATTCATGATATCCTACTTGAACTAGATGAAAGGAATCATGTAAATGATGTTTTCTATGATATTTAAAAGCCTTTTGACTAAGTTGATCATGCAGTATTATGGAAGAAAGTTGAGCATAATGGGATCCCTGGGATAGCCAACCAATGGATAAAATCTTTTCTAACAGGAATATCACAAACAGTTAAATCATACTCAGCTGAATAAAAATAATTTGCAATCTTTAATCCCTTGATGATTGAGAGAGAGGTCCCTCAAGGATCTATTTTGGGCCCCCTACTTTTCCTTCTATACATAAACAACCTCCCTAATTACTTTTCAAATGGGTCACTGTATATTTATACACATGATTCAACTCAATTAACCTCTTCCAAGAACCTAAATCATGCAGTACTATAGAATAACATTGACTGTATGAGTAAACCGTGTGATGATAATTTAGTGTTCGTGAACAATGAGAAAACAGCATTTATTCAATTTCGTCATGACCAAAGAAAAATTATAGCCTTCCCTCTTTTGAGGATAAATGGGGATAGTGATAAATTCTTGGGAATGCATATTCATGAGACTATCCAGGGAAACTTATATGGATAAAATAAGCTTGAAAGTGGCTCAGGATGTTGCCTCCTGAGAACATATAGACCTTGGTTAACAATGAAATGGCTCCCTCAGTTTATCATGCATTCATTCATATTGGACTATTAAATTACTGAATTGCCATGTGGGAACACTCATGCCATGTGCCTCTTTAAACTGTAAAAATGGGCAGTGAGAATCCTTGGTTAAGTTCCAAGGGCATGTTTTTGTAGGCCTAAATTCAAATTTAAAATTCTAACTATTACCTGCATGTATATTTTTTATGCTATTATTATTCCATAGGAAAACAAAGCCATGCTCAATTTGATAACCAATGCAAGGGGATATTTGAAACGTTCTCAGAATGGAATAGAAAGACTTTTAGTCTTGCTTAGACTCGTTTAGACTTACATGAAAGAATGTGTGCATCATGTTTCAGTGTATCTTTCTAAATTTTAATTGGGTTTGACTATTATATTTCACTGAAATGTGTATTTTTGTTTATTGTTATAATTCTCTTTTCTGTATATCTTAATGGATATTTTCTATACCACATTCATGACAAACAAAACTATATAATAAATTAATAAGTATATTATTGATAAAGTGAGGCATGAAACAAACAGAGAGAAAGAAGCATGAAACAAATGAAACAGAAAATGTAAAAGAGGTGGAAGGAATAGAAAGAGGAATAACAAGTTAAAGACATTTGGTCAGAAGCCTTAGACAGAGGTAAAGAATATCATGTACATGAGGATAGCTGTATGGTATTTCATCAAAACATCTTGTTTATTTAAAGCCCCCAAAATCTCGGAGTGTAAGAAGATTCCAAGGTAGCTTAACTGGCTAAAGCACTCGACTGGACATTGAGGGATCCGAGATAGCATCCCAATCAAGACATGATTTTTACACTCTGAAATTGTTGCATTATAATACAAATTTAGTAGATGACTTCATTAAAATTACTGTCGCAGCATCTCCAATAGTTTCTTGGACTGCAAATTCCCTCTGAGGGAGAGTTTCATTTATTTGTAGGTGTACTGCAATTGTGAAAATCAAATATTTATTGACTGCTGGATACTCAATTGTATCCATTTTCACAAAAACCCTCACAACGACTCAAATGATTTTCAAACAACAACTGAGGGTCCAAAATGGTTTGAATTTAATGATTACATTTCAATTCATGTGCACAAACACATTCCCCAACTTTTGATGGAGAGTTCTGCCATCTTCATCTTGAGAATGGAAACTTTTCAGTCAACCTTCATATGGGCAAGGCAATATGGTGCAAACGTTAATTCATTATTCCACTTATCTAAAAGTGACTTGCTCCTGTCACTCCCATAAGATGGCTTACCATTGTTTGCAATAGATTGTGTAATATAGGATGTTAACTCATGTTTGAATCTCTAGGCTCAAATCATTTTGGACCATAACCACTCCAATATCAAGTCATTCTATATACTCCATATAAATAGCAGTAGTTTGATTTTAACTTACTAACTACACTGGTTCTTACCTGGTGAGGATGCAGTCAAGTCTTTGATGAAGGTCGTGACCACACTCAGCAGTTGTTGTAAGTGAACCACAGCGACTTTGAATATGGAAATCCTCAGGGCGGGGTGACCTGATTTCACCAAATGATGCTCATAGCACACCACTGTCAAATGAGGTGACATGACTTTGACATACTTACCACATTTATTTTATTTACATATTTATTAAAACAATAATAAATTAATTCACTTTTTGATATTTTTGATACAGGCCACAGATGAAAGTGAAATATTTCATTATGAGCTAATATACTATATTAATATTAGAGCAATTATGGTGATAAAAACTGAACGGCAGGAATGCTTTATTGGGGGAAACATTGCATGGATAAAAATTAAATCAATAATTTCCAGGGTGAAATTTCAACTATAAGTAATTAATGACACTCATCTGAGTTGTAGGTGCACATGTATATTGAACATGCACATTGAGAACTGAAATCAAACCAATAAAAATTACTAGATCAGTCTGGAGTGGTTTTAGTCTGGGGTTGGTTATAACATTCTTAGAAGTCCAAGTGTGTTAAAGAACTCCTTTTCACAGAGAAAAAAACAATGCATAATTTTTTCAGAAGAAACAGAACTGACTTGACTGACTGACAACTTAATTATCTTACGGCATTATTATTTAGTGTTTCTTCAGGTTTTAACTGCAATAATATGGTTTTCTGAATCTTTATATTGTTATTAGTTCTGGATTGAAACTTAATTTCAGTTTAGTTTTTTTTTAATTCAAGCCCACACCACACCATGGCCACACATGCTGGCTATATTCAAGTTATTAACCGCCAAACAATGCATGGGACCATCTCTTCCGATAACATCCATTTACTCATCCATCCCTCCTTTTCACCTTGGGTATTTCACTCTCTGAATTATGTTGATATTAACTGCATAACTTTTAACTAAAGGTCAACCCTAATTACGATATTATTAAATAAGTTCAAGTGAATCACCATGCTGAAGTAAATCTAAAATGCATATCTATGTTTGTAGATCAGCAATTATAGTGGAGTCGGCACAAATTAAATGAAGAGGGTAATAAATACCTTTAGGGCTGCGACTCAGAACCACCTCCCACCATCCTCGGTTGTCCATGCCCACACAATGTGCTGGAATATTTCCCAATCGCAATTCTTCTGAATACTGCTTCAATTTCTCTTCCTGGAAAAGGAAAAAATGTTCAACCCCAATTACTTGAATTTTTTATTCGGCCTACTCATATTCAGCTTTCAGTCATTAAGGGTAACCTTTAGGTACTGTAGATAAGATACACAACACACACACACAGAGCGTATCGCATCCGAGGTTCCCTGACCATAGCTCACAAGAGCACAACCATCTTGCTTGTTGTACATACAGTGATCCCCCAAAAGCCAATTATCACATTGCATCTACCATCGCAACATCCTCCCCCTTAAACTCTTTCATAAATACCTTCTGATTGAGGGAGGAGGGTTGGTCAGAGAGGGAGGGAAAGGGAGGGTCGAGGGATAAAAAGGTTAAATTGTGGGGAGGAGGAAAAGAGAATTACATATTTCGGAGTCAATCGTTGACTCGGAAGAGTGGTAGGTCTAGGAGTGGGAGGGATACAAAATTTTATACATTTTATGCATGTATATACTACTCATTTAAATGCAAATTTAAAATACCTTCCTTTCTTAAAAGCTTTTAATATGACAAAATCAAAAGTTGTCAATAGTAGTATTTAACATTTGAATTTCAACATTTTTGCTCAAGGCAATATCTCAAGAGTTACTTGATGGAAGTCTTTCATTCTAGGCGTAAATGAAGGAAGACTCATCATGCAGAGTCCATTTGGATTTTTTTTTCCACGACCATGGACACCAAGACCTGATGATGTTGTGGTCACCTGATGGTGTTGCCTTTCGATGAAATCACGGTCATGGAAAATAAAAATTCAAGTGGAATCTGCAACGTGAGTCTTCCTTCATTTACACCCTTTGCTCAATCTGTACTTTCCCAGTTTCCCCCACATTCATTCATTACAAAATGCATAGTTTTATTCTGAAACCAATATATCTCTGACTAGCTAACTTAGTTGAAATTCATCCTTTGCCAGTCATTTGTTTTTTCCTGGCTACGTTATCCGTTTACATTTCTGAGGAAAATTCATTCTGCTCTTTGGTTTATTACAGTTCTGTGTCTTTGTAACTCGATGATTCCACCCATTATGAAAATGACTTAAAAAATAAAAAAAAGTAATTTCATTTGCCAAAAGATTCAAAACTCACAAGGAATGACTACAGTTAGTTTACTTATGCATACATTTACTTAACCATATTTTCTGCATATTACAGTTAACAGTGTTTTTTCCATTATCCTTTGCTTCATCAAGCATCAATTAGCACATGGATCATAACGAGAGTTTACAGTACATATATAGAAAACCAACTTCCTCTCAGCATAAATAACACCCAGGTGATCTCCTTCACATGAAGTGAATTAATGGATTATCATACAAAAAAATGCTTTTCTCTGTGCGTGAATTTTAGATGATAACACATAAATGCTACAAATTGATGGTCATAGGGTCATATTTTGTATTATTGTTATTGTTTTGTGTCTACAGTAGTAGTTCTTAACCTCCTAATTGAATCACTCTCATGCAAGGGCAATTTCTGAAATACATAATAACATAAAAACTTTACTGCACATCTGCTTCTGTGCTTGTGACTGTTTACAATTGGGTAAATGAGTTTAAACGTGGCCACACATCAACAAAGAGGATGAACACCCTTTGAGATGTGTAGTGGAAGTGAATTTCTTAAAAATAATTGACCAAATCCAGTGTATGATTAGAAGTGACTGACAATTCAATGTTTGTGAAATAGTTGAGGCCACAGGAATATCACAAGTCACGGTATTTTCAATTTTGCATGAATAACTGGGTGCGAAAAAATCTTGGCAAGATGGCTGCCGAATTTCCTCTCAGGGGATAATAAATGCAATTGTGTGGTTGATTTGAAGGCTGGTTTGGTGCTTTTTCATTTAAACTCTGAAAAGTGTATGCATCGATACACAATTGCAAATTAAATATGGACACACTACCATACTTCCTAGAAAAAGGAACAGTCGAAACAACAGGTTTCTTAAGCTGAGCTGGTACCAAAGATGGCATTAATGGTGAAATCAGACGACAAGGTGACGGCCATGGTTTTTTAGATGCATGCAGAATGATATATCGATTCTGACAGAAGAGACAAATGATAACTAAAGAGTAGAGTGGAAACTCACTTAACTAGCACCTTATATAGGTTGAGATTCGCTAACAAGCAAAAATATTGGTCCTGAAAATGACTCACTTAACGCGAGACATTTTGCATAACAATGCAACGAGGAGAGGGAGTTTCCCAGAATGATAGCATGCCTGCTACTTCAGTTCACGTTTAGCACTCGTTCTGCTAGCATCTTAGTGTTGCTAGTGATCACAGATTTTTCCAAACTTGTGTTCAGACAGTAATTTTTTTGGGCATATTTTAAAATTGGCCTCAAAGAAAAATCTCTAAGAAGAAGACAATAAAAATAATAGAAGAAATGAAAAGTAAAATCATCGAAAATCAGGAACTCTGTGTGAGAGTGCCTGATCCAGTATTCACATCAACAATCAGTCAACATCAGTGAGTTGCATTTCCAAATACTTCAAGAACAATTAAAAAATTAAGGAGATTCATATTTCAAAGGGGGAGACGAGAATATCTATGCAGTGGTTGGATATTCTCAACGATGTTGAAAGGTTGCTTCTCAGATGGATAAGTCAAAAGCAATTGCAATGGAACACTATTAGCAAGAATATCATTTGTGAGAAGGGGAAAGTGATTTTTGGCAACCTTGTTAAGAAGACATCAGGATCATCAACAGCTGAAAAAGTACTTGAGGGGAGCCATGCACAGTTCAACAAGCTTAATGAGAAGAACCACAATGGTGGACAATGTGAACCAAGGTGAAGCAGCAAGCCCTGAGGTCAAAGGCAAGAGAGAACTTCATTGGCAACTTGAAGAAACTCGTAGATTCTGAGCATTAACTGCCACAACAGGCTTTTAATTGTGACGAAGCGGGTCCCTTCAGAAGGAAGATGCTCAAGGGAACCTATAATCGTACATGTAATAGAAGACTAGAATGCATTGCCTGGCCACACAGAGTTATAAACACAGAGAATACCCTCAAAAGTGGCTGGCATATTTATTTGAAAAACTTTAAATATCCTTGGGAAAAAGGATTAAGTGGATGATGGCATCTATGTACATGGAAATAAAGAAGAATAAATAATGAATTATAATTTGCTGGCCACTTACCTCCAAGAGTCTCGAGAATTCCCAAAAAATAGAAGGCAAGAGGAAGCATAGAGCTATATTCTTCCAAGAGAACCCACGTCTCAGACTGGCTTTAACAGACCAAATGACATAAGCTATTGTTGTCAAAAATAACACCTTTAAAAAAAGTAATTATACCAATTAATTAAAGAGTTAAAATTTCACTACATTCATCACAAACATCCATTAAGATCAAGTGGCAAAATTTGAAATACAACTGAAAAATCAAGTGAAAAAATCCAAATTTATGATCTTATGACTTTTCAAGTTTTATATCCACTAAATGCAATTTACATCATATTTGAGAAATGTACTCTTGTTTAAGAGGTAGATTAGTTTGGTCAAAATGAGGTGTGAGCTGGTGAGCACGACTTCTAATAATATTAATACTTTGCTGGTCAAACAATTCTTTCAGAACAAGTTATGAACAGTTCAGAACAACAACTATGAAATACATAGTTTCAGGAATGATTTGGTAGAATTGAAACATGTTAATGAGCAAATAATTTCAATGTTTACAAGATAGCATTTCTTTTAACCTACGTGAAAAATTGACATTCCCCACAATCTCTCTATTCCGCCTTTCCCTCTCCAATTGTCCCCCATCTCTCCCCTTCCGAGTGAAGTATTAGCTATCGGGGGAGGTGACCGAAAGCTGAGGTCATATCCACCATTAAGTGTAGGTAGGTGGATCTTTTGGTATAGGCAGGATGTTCAGGGAAGAGAGGAAGGGCAGAAAGAAACCCTGTATTGGTTGCTTAACCAAATTTGCTTGCCTGGCATTGGCTCACACTTAACCAAAAGCACCCATTTGACATATGGCACTCTCCACTTGCAGGTGCCCTCCACCACTGAAAAAACCTGCCACCTCTGAGATTCAAACCCAGACCCTCTGGTTTGGAAGCTGGTACAATACCAACAACCACACCATCGCAATTCTTCTCCCTTTCCTCCAAAATAAACTCTGTATCTGAGATGATACTTATTCTCATTCTGTACCTGAAGATACTGTAGTTCGAGCATTGGAACATTGGTCAGAAATAAATTTGTGAAAATTGAAATTACTACGCCATCAATAAGAAACGGCTACTTTTCAGCATTCACATTAGTCAAGATGAGAAAATTTTTAATAAAACAATAGTTTGCAGTGTGTTCGCATCAGAATGTGAAAGCTAAAATAATGGAATAAAATAAAAAGGAAAAATAAGAATGAAACAGAGATTGCAGAAATATGGAAAACCAAGTGTACTGTGACTAGAATGTTTTAAATGGGATTAAAAAACAATTTGATAAACTCTACCATACCTAAATTCTAAAGACAGAATTTCTAAAAGTTTTGCAACAATTAAAAGCTTGTCACTTGGATACTAGTTTGTTACATCAGTTCTATTAACCTGCTTATGTATTGAATCTATTAATTTCAAGTTGTATGTGTCAGAATAAACTTGTGTAGAAAGATATTTATTAACTAGTAATAGTATATAAAGAATATGGGACGTGGTAGTCCAGGGGTAGAGGGCTGGACTACTGACCAGAGGGCCCAGGTTCGATTCCCAGGAAAGTCTTTTTGGGCACCCTCAGCTCCACCCAAGTTGTGTGATTTTTTGGGTGCCAGATCTTCCTGCGAAACCACAGGTGGCACAAAGAAAGAAACTGGCCTTGCTCAACACCCTGATGTGTGAATTTCACATGTCATATAAAGCCTAGTACTGGGTGAACTCAAGCATCACCGACTAAACTGACTTTAGGGTTGATGACTATGGTTTATTCAGCTTATTTATTATTTATTGATGATGCTATGGTTCACACTCTGGCTGGAGTTCATCATGACCAAAATCATTTTGAGATCAAGTGTGCAGAGTTTTGTCTCAATGTTTTCTACTGAGATTGTTTAAGATGAGATACATGCAGAAATAGAGTATTAATCATCATAGTGGGTCATCTGCCTGCGGTTGGCAGGTCCATTGAGGCCTCTTCTCTGCCATGTTTTCTAGCGCCCTTCTATTCAAGTCCATGAACCCATCGCCCCCTTCACCTGTCCCTTCTCCGCCCCACTCCTCTTGCCTGCCCCCCCTTACAGCACTCCCTCCTCCGAGATAGTCTCCTTCCCTTCTTTCCAGCAATCTTCTCCCGACACCTCCTCATCCATTTAATGCTGCTAGTCATTTTTCTCCACGCCCACATCTCTATCTCCTCCGGCCTTTCCCTTTTCAACGCAGTCCATGTTTCACATCCATGCATCATAACACTCCACTAGTCTCCTTCTCAGCCCAATATCCATTCTGCTACAAAATACTTTTCTTTCCCTGCTTCCTCGGCCATCGCCATCCTCATTTCCTTTTCAATCCTCTGGCTTTTCATTACCACAGAGATACTTGTCCCTCTCCAACTCTTCCAGCCTTTTTCCTTTCATCTCAATCTCATGTATTTCATGAAAACATCCCCCTCCCCAAAAAAGATTGACAAGTTTGCTTGAATGTCAAGGTGATGTTGACTGATTTTTTTGATACAAAGAGAGTTACGCATCACGGACACCTACCTAAAGGCCAGATAGTCAACACAGACTACTACTTGGGAGTCATGAAAAGCATAAGAGAGAGAGAGTATCAGGGAAAAAAGGCCCAAACTTAATAGAGGAGTGGCAATTGGTTTTTTCACCAAGACAACATGTCAGCTCATTCGTCTCTCAGAACTCATGAATTTTTAGCCAAAAACAAAATCACTGTGCTTCCCCCCACCCACCAAATTAAGCGCAAATTGTACTCACCACTACTAAATCTATCCCGCTAGTAATGGCATACCATGTGTTCCCAATGCCCTTGGTCCAATTCCAAAATGATTTTTGCAAGTTGCACCATATAAAGTCTGGTTCCTCGGTTGATATGAGGTTTGTTAAAACTTCATCCACCTGTCGCATGTAAGCATCAGTCTTTTTCTGTCCAAACTCAACCAAAAATTGAATTTCTTTTGGACTTGCAGATGTCACAAATGACATAAACAGTTTTGACTCCTTTGAACTTGAAATGGAATCCAAAGGCACAGTATTCCCAGCAACATCCTGTGAAGTAAATTGATATTTTTAGCATTTTTTACATGAACACTGATTCCCCCAGAAAATATCCAAATTACCTTTGAAAGGGAACATAGTATGCCAATGCACAAAACTTCCAACTGCGTCCACTGAGATTCAAATGGTGGATATGCCTTTTTATTGGGGAGAATGACAGAAGGAGATAGACTAGCATGGAGAAGGTAACCTTTTGCAAAATGGAAAATGTATGGTCATTAGAGAAATGCCATAAAGTAACGATTTCCCCAGGGAAAGATATATTTATCAAAGAGGTCATTTATCACTTACAATATTATTATAATCCACTCACTGACTTAGCAATATGACAGTTTTAATTCCCATTCAATAACAGGTACCTTATACCGTAATCTAAATACACCAATATTTACAAGCCGAAATATCGAAATACCAGCATTATGCAAACTTAACATCACAGCAATTTGCATTCCCATTGTATGATAGGGTTACTTCATCTCTACAAATCCCAGGAACTAAATAATACTATTATTGAGTGGTCTGCCATTTAAGGCAGGTATTGGGTAACACAGAGACCACCACAGAGTATACAGAGGGAAGTTTGAGCTTTAACGTCAATGTCTGCTTTCAGCCAAGTTCTTCATGGCTTAATTGCTGCTTGAGTAGCTGAAAGAGGTGATTAAAAGTGCAACTTCTCAATTTTCTGATAAGTGAGTAAGTTTTGAGGCAGTGTTCACCTGTTTCCTGCATTATTGGAGGTACAGGATGGCTGAAAAAGAGGATTTGCCGAGAAATAAACTGCTAGAACAACTCTGGCCTACCATACATCTAAAACAGTTTCTTCCACTTCCCAAAGGGCCCTCTAAGGTGAGCAACGCCATCTTATTTCCATATATTTTTTAACCTATTATGCATTATTTCCATATATTTTTTAATCTATTATGCACTGTTTTTATACATCGTTGCATTCATGCAAATATTTTTCAACTTAGGAACAAGAGCTTGCATACATGACATGAGCAAGGAGAGAGTTATATGCTCATGAAGGGAGGATTTAGAAAATTAAAGTGCACACTCTCTGCTCACAATTGCTGCAAAACCTGTAGTAAACATTTCAAAAAAAGGATGCCTCTAAAATAATCAAAATATAAACTGAAGAGCCATTTACATCTGACATTATTTGAATAATGTCAGAATTAATCAAAAATGTGCACTACTGGTTCCGTTACGTAGATGATGTATTATGTTTATGGACAGGTACGAAGAGACAATTGGTAAATTTTCTAAAGCTCATCAATTCATTAAATTCAAGGATTAAATTCACCATGGAGGTCCAAGAGGGTTACAAATTGAATTTCCTGGATCTAACTATTTCTATTAAGGAAGGAAAACACAAATTTTTGATTTTTCGCAAGCCCACTTGTACAGACCAGATCATCCATGCATCCTCAAAACACGCTTTTCACCAAAAACTTGCAGCCTTTCAAAGCTCACTACACAGGGCATTAGCTATCCCTTTAGACCCCTCAGCCTTCACGTTGGAAATAACCAATATTAAAAGGATTGCTATGGCCAATGGCTACACAGAAAAATTGATTGACGATTTGTTAGAAAACAAAAAGAAAAAATTGTTACTCAGAGAATTTTACTGCCCCCCACCCAGAGACCTAGCTTCATGGTGACACATTAAATATGTAAGAAAACCCTCCATTAAAATAGGCAGTGTACTCAAGGATATGAACATAAAACCTGCCTTCTACAATAATAGGAACCTAAGGAGCTTGCTACCTACAGTCAAAGACCCCATAAAACCAACTCTCCAGAGCGGGGTTTACCAATTGCAATGTGGCGACTGTGACGCTAAATACATTGGTCAGACAGGCAGGAGCATAACGGTTCGAGAGGAAGAACACCGGAGGGATTTCATAAAGAACACTGGGATGTCCCAATTCGCAACCCACCTCTCGAAGGAAGGCCACCGAGCGGATTTCCCTCCCCCACATTACTGCACGGAGTGAAGAAAGGAACGCAGCTGGACATCCGTGAGCAGTTAGAAATTCTAAAAATGGTTAAAAAGAAGGAAAGGATAACTAATGACCACCTTTTCCCTCTCCACTCACCCCTCCTGGACATTCCTATTCTACACCCAAAAAACCCCATGACACAGACCCACGCTCTTCCCCCCCCCTTCCCACCCTCTTTCACCTCTCCCCCCCCCCTTTTTTCCTTAATTACACCCTCCCATCCGCTACCTCTACCCGACCGAGTATATAACTCAGAAAAATGTATATTGTACCACTAGTCCTGAGGATGTTACAATGTAAACAAAACTAGTTGACGAATAAAGTTTTATTTCTGTAGAAAGCAAAGATAATATTAATTTCCTAAGTTAAAAATGGAATTCTACAAAGTTAAGGCCTCAACCATTCAGTGCATGCATTGGGATACTAATTAAATAAATCTGCCCTCTCCAGGGTTCGCACCCAGGTCCTCTGGGTGGGAAATTAGCATGTTAGCCACCACACCATATTCTTTTCATCTCTCTAGAATATTTCAAGGTTAGATTAGATTTTTCCTTACTTAATCTTTGACTGTTTGAATGGATTTTCTCTTCTCCCCCTGTATAGCACTCTGATTTCATCCTTCTATTGTTAAATTTCTTTAAGGCACCCCTTACTCATAGAAACATAGTCCCTTATCTCACCCCACCCCTCTGTCTACCCACATGTTCCAATCCTCCATCACTATTAATTGTTCACTGCCAGGAATACCTACAACAAGTCTCTCCTATTTACCATATGCTATCGCATAATATTTGACATGAATAAACAATTATTAAAATACTCCAAAAGCATGTTCCCACATTGGAATATCCATTAATAAATGTCATTCTGAGCAACACATAGAAATCTGGTGCTCATCCTCCAACAAAAGGTTTGGTCAAACAAAAAATACCAATTATTAAGTTTTCCAAAACTACTCAAAGATTTTTTCAGTACCACCAAACCTCCCCATCTGTTCTCCCTCTTCACAGCATGGAAGGTTGTCTCCCTGGTGGTATGTTGGACATGCAGCCTATTACTCAAAAATTATTATCTCCAAAATCGACTCCAAAATTTTGGCACCTTAAAAAATGTTTACTTTTTATCTGCATTATTTAAGGAGAAATTCAGAAATATTTGAAAAATTGAATTTAAAAAATTCAATTACAGTTCAAATAATTACAAAAATATACTATTATGCTGTGATATGCAGGGATTTTTATCTCTGATTTTATGAAAAACACACTCTTTACGATAGATCTATAAAGACTTAAATATCAACTATGACCTTATGTTGGTTCTAAACGAGCCATCACATCATTCGCAGGAAGTATGTAGTACCCTCCAGGATTTGTTTACAGTCTATCATATGATAAAAGTATCAAAGTTGTAGCAGAGACTTCATGGCATAAAGATTGCAAAATCTGCAACATCTTGAGTTTGGCCATATCCCTTGCTTCAGACCATATATTCTCCAGAATTCCAGCTAGAGTATTACTTCAACTTGAACTATAATGCTGGCTAAATATCTTTCAGTGGAGTAGCATGAATGTAGTGAAAGCAAGGGTAATGCAGTCTCCATTTAAGTATCAATGTATGGACAATTACCAGATAGCTTCGGTCTTGATCATGAACTTTTTATATTATTTTATCCAAGTACTCAAAAAACGCTCACACCACTCTGTGAAGCAAATGTCAAACACACACTTTCCCCATGTGTTAATCATTTAATTTTATATCTAATTTGTCAGGGGAGTCAAAAAGTTTTCGTGAAATTTATATATACAGGTATGCATTAGAGTAGGAAATTTTGAAAAACTAAGTGACAATGAACATAGCAGCTAGTATACGTGATAATTTATATAAACATGCTATTCTTAATTATTCCACCTCCTCAGGCATTTGAAATGTGCCAAATAAAAGCTTCAATAAAGCAAGATAGCTTAAAAATAAGCAAGGATTCCAATCCCGGGCCTAAGTTTCAAAGGGTTCACTGTATCTAGTCACTTTCCAGAACAGATTAATGACGTTTTTTCTCTTGAGATAAAATCCTCTTTAGCCAATTACTTTCTTAGGAAGAAGTAACGTGCATTTTTTTAATTGGAGACCAAATGAAATCCCACACCTAAGTTGACACGGAATCAGTATTTTTCATGCGGTATCTATTCAATAAACAATATGGCTTCATATTAACACAAATTTCAGATTACCTCAAAATACGCCTTTTTAAGAAGAAGGTTGATAAACCTTCTTACGGTCTCGTAACCTACTGCAGTTTTCTCTGAAGTTCTTCTTGCCTCGAAACAGCCACGTTCATCAACGTAGGGACCTAAAGACCAAATTGAGAAAATAAATATAAACACACCACAACTGACCCTCCCGGCGTTATTATAGCTTACCATAAGGTGTGAAGTCAATCCGCTCTTTAGCTTCGTAGTGGCTGAAAGAACAAAGATTTGCAATTGTCAACTAGTTTTCTCCCAGTTTAACTAATGCTAGTGATATAAGCGCGACTCACTGAAGATAGCAGTAATTGAGTAGAAAACGTACTGATTTGTATAAATCTCAAAGCAGACTTATAAGGGTGAAAGCAACTCAAAAGCGTTTAAGCATACATACTCATTATGTGACCAATCATTGGGATTGATTAATGTGTTCAAGGATTTCATAGTCTTAACTAATTCGTCAGTCTGGGAAGAAAAACTAAGGAACTGGAAAACCAAAATAAACAATCTGGTCCACATTGTTACAATAATTCGAACTACGAATTCACTTCAGCATTAATGAGAATCTTCTGTTATCCACCTTGGTGCATACAATCGTTCATGAAATTCCGCGATTCTTATGTTGATATCTCCGCATATTGATAATACCGATAAAAACATTACGTTATTCTACACGCTGAGCTCAAAAGACTCTCGGTGGCCAGTTAAAGCCGCAAACACTTCCTTCCCGAATGCGAAAGGAAGGTGGTTTATCAGACTACATTAAAGACTTTTCAAATCTCCTATTTCGACATTTTCAAATGTAGGGGCGCTGCTAGTCGCGTGGTAGACCACATAGTACAATTTTTTCCTAAAGAGGGTACGCCAAAACATGAAAACACGGTCTTTTTTTAATTTTCTTCATATGCGATTCTGGAGTCAATAAAAATGGTTTGCGGGCAGTCAATTCCTAGCAGCTTCCCACCGCCCAACGCAAAAACTCCACTAATCCCGATTACGAGTCAGTGGGCGGAATCTCCCTGTCAGTTAGTGTGATTTGAGGGGTCGGACTTACAGGTCTCCGGAATACGTATGCATGATAATATTCACGTTCATATTGTCCAAAAATGTCATGGCCAATGACAAATATTCTTAGTGGACGAAATGATACGCGGGAACTTTTCCAGAAATATTTCCAGTTCTGAATGTACTTATTCATTAATTAGTCACGGAATAAAAATAAATGAAATGGCAAATTATCGTTTGAAAATATGTTAGCTCATGAAAGCGGTGGAAAATAGCGTAAAACGCTATTCCTTCTATGAGGGGAAAATATAGGTAAACAAACATTCATATTTATCATGCAATCACACTTATATATGTCAGGTGAATAAGCAAATAAGGTGAAATAAACTATAATCCATTTAAATATCAAAATCGACAATAAATAAACAATAAAAGGCGACCATATAAGTTACTTCCTGGTTGATATTATAAATTTCATCTTAAAGTAATTTTCATTGACTTTGGGGAAAATAGGACGCGAAGATTCTCGACGGCCACGGTCGGTGGATCAATGATTAATCCGTGGAATATGACCATGATATGTTACTATACAAATTTTTTAAAACCACAAACACAGTAATTAACCCGGAGGTCGGCTTGGTAGGAGATTGTAGAGCTCAAGTGATGCTAACCCCGACACTGTGCAATTCACACATAAGCAGGGCAGGGGGGCCAGACACTTTCCCTGTGGAGGTTATGGTTTGACAGAAAGTTCTGGAATCAAAAAAATCACACAACTCAGGTTAAGTTGAGGACGTCCGGGGCCCTCCGATGAGTAGTCCAACCCTACTTAACCCTGGACTACCACTCCCCCTAATATAAACATTATATTCATATTATTCGTTTATCGCGAATCCATCATGCAACTCCGTGTCCATGTGAGAGAATGCTGGGGAAAATATCATTAAATGTTCTCAGCATAAATTATAGATTTAATATTTTATCTCTGCAGGAGACTATTTCATACATATCTCCACCTCTTCTGACATATGTTCAATAGAAAATGTTGTAGAGTATAGAAAAGAAAATGTTTCCTGAAGCATTCCAATTGAAGGAATGGAAGAGGGTTCTGAAAGAAAAGGGCGAATCATGGGACGCCCTGCATCTAGATGGCCAACACTTAAATTTGACATTTTCGACCTGAGGGCAATGTGGTTGGAACACCAGCAAAACTGCTGTCAACATAATGGCAAAGATCCAAAAATGGAAAAATATTCTGCTGATAAACACCACAGAAAGCTAAGAACCAACATTATTTGCCTCTATGGGGAGCAGAAATGCAGAAAAATGAGGATAGTGGAGAAGCTGAGGAAGAAGGTGGTGACACTTTTGGTCTCCTTCTGCACTGCAGGGATACTGACACCATATCATCACATGCCAAAGTGAAGCACCTTAGCACCAAAGCTGAGAAGAGGATACTGCCAAATACAAGCGAGGCCTTGCTGAGAGAATGTATACTCCACAACAAGAGACGAATACTATTACAATTTTCCACTTAATAAAGATTTGTTCCCGACTAGTTTTGATACTCTACATTATTTTCATATGAAACTTAAAAATGATGTAGTGCATCGAAACTAGTCGGGAATAAATCTTTAGTAAGTGGAAAATTATAATAATATACTTCACATTTTCAGACTTCACTTCGTGAAATTGTTTGATATCCATCTTAAAAGAGTGTAATTTTCCACAGACTTTATTTCACAGTACAATTGGTTTCACCGACTTACAGCATTATCAGATATAAGTGCCATACACAGATGTTGAATATATACTCATCAGACAGAGAAGGGGGAAATTGAAGGTGGGGGGAAGGTGAGGGGAGGACAGGTTTTCTGGGACTTCAAAGTTGGTGGTCATGGCTTTTTCAGTTAAAGAAAGAAGAGGTGGTGACATCTTGGTTATGACTAAGCATTGTGTCCGGTCCAGGTATATGGGGGGGAGGGGGTAGGGAGGGCTACTTAGAACTACTGGATTTGTTTACCCTCAAGCAGATGAATGGCTGTGTTTGGGGTTGGTGGATTTTTTGGAAGTGAAAGTCAGTGGTCGAGGAAAGAGAAAACAAAATGGAAAAATGATGTTGACTTGGTTATGATGTTGTAAAGGGTCTGGTCATGGCAAAGATGCAAGGTCAATTTTTCAGAAAGGAGAGGGGAGGGACGGGCATATAATTGCTCATTATAAAGTATTGTATTAGGATCCGCCAAGTGCCTTAGAATCTCCATTAGCTCCAGAGTGTCCACTTTCAATCCTTTATGGAGGACGTGTAGTAATAGTCTTTGTCTCTGTTATTATGGAACAGTTCCACCACATCACACCTGAATCTGTGATTTATATTAATGCATACAGTACACATGTAATAAGCATGTGCTCCGAACAACTGTACACTCTGGACCTAGAGTTGGGCAAAACCCCTAATGCTACTGATGGGGATACTATTGAGAATATTACTTATAATCCTTCCTGTTTGGCTCATGCCTTGAACCATGAAAAGCAAATCCAGAAATATGAAAAGACAATCACCTGCTGGCCCTGAAAAGAACCATTAAGATCAATCTTATGGACATACACCAAGATGGAACCTCAATATTGTCAAAGTCACTTCGGCTCCTATATCCATCCCGAAGGAGAAAATCATCACCAGGGTGGAATCTGCCATCTGAAAGCTACGACTGAGGCAGATGAAATCAGAGAGGGAATGACGAGAGCCGCAATCCACAATGTCAGACTGCCAAAGCCAAATGGTAGTGGTGCTGAAAGACTAGCACTGAGAAAATTATAGAACAACCACAGCATCCTCATAGTATCTCCAGACAAGGGCAACATCACAGTCATAATTAGCAAACAGGAGTATGAGAAAAAATATGCATCACTCCTCCAAGACGTGACATAAAGAGTTCTGCAGAGTGATCCAACACCAATAATAGTTTGAAATGCAAAGGATATGATAAAAGAGTCCTTGATTCTATGTGAGGAGTAACAGGGCTTTCAAAATTTCCCTCCACTACCAAACCACCAAGCTTGCCTAAAATTTGTTGTCTCCAACGTAACTTAATGGAATTTCCATAACATATTGAAATTAAATTATTAACTTCTCCTCATAGAAGCAAACTTGGTATACACAAGGTGTGATCAAAAAAAGACAGGACTGATTTTATAACTTGTTCATATCGATGGACACAGCTTAATCGAAGTTGTTGCCCTCAAAGTACATGCTTTGGCTGACGATACACCTTTGCCAACATTTCTTCCAGCACTGGAACCCTGCCTGATAAGCTGCCTTAGAGATCCTCTTCACGTCCGCCATGCAATTAGTTTTAATGTCCGCAATAGAGTTGAATTGGTACCCTTTCAAGGTTGATTTTAACTTTGGAAACAAATAAGAGTCTGATGAAGCCATGTCTGGAGAGTAGGGTGGCTGCGGGATCACGGAAGTTCCAGTTCTGGCAAAAAACTCTGTCACGATCAGTGCCACGTGAGCCAGTGCATTATCATGGTGGAAACAACATGCATTGTGTCTCCACGTCTGGCCTCTTTCGGCTCACTGCGACCCTCAGCCTCTTCATAACCTTTAAGTAGATATCAGCCCTTGCCAAACGAAGAAACACACTAGCATGACCTTCACATTGGACCAGGACATGTGAGATTTCTTGGGTGGCAGAGAATGAGAACCTTTCCACTAAGAAGACTGGTGTCAATATTATAACCGTAGACCCAGGTTTTGTCACCAGTTACGATAGATTTAAGAAACTCTGGGTCGCCATTGGCTCGAATCAGGAGTTCCTGACAAATTTCCACACGTTTTTGTTTCTGTTCATCAGTCAGCACCCACAGGACAAATTTTCATGTGACGTGCTTCATGCCCAAAATGTGTGGCAAAATTGTCTGACAGGATCCAAAACTAATGTTCACTTCCTCGGCTATCTCCCTAACATTTAATCAGTGATTTGTCCGCACCAAATCGTTTGCCAATTTGACATGGTTGGGGACTGTCGAAGTGGAAGCCCACCCTGTTCGCAAATCTTCATCTGTCCAGGTTCTGCCCAATTTAAAACAACTATACCACTCAAAACACTGGTTTCAACTCATAGCTTCATCAACAAAGGCTTTCTGAATCATTCCAAATGTCTCCGTAGCACTTTTGCTAAGTTTGAAACAAAATTTCACGCACACACGCTGTTCCTCTAGCTCCTTCATTGCTGCTGTTGCACGAGGCGATGAACAGGTTAAGGCACGTACCGCTGTTGCTATGTAATGACTCAACGTAAAAAAAAATGCAACACCTCTCGTTTTAGTCATCAGATGTGTCGCTAAATGGCACAGTGTCTTTTTTCAATCCCTTGAAAGGTTTGTGCAGAATAAAATCAATTCGGTCGTTCTTTGATCACACCTTGTATACCTTCCGATTGGGGGAGGGGGGTTGGTCAGAGAAGGAGGGTGGAGGAGTAAAAAGTTTAAAAGGGGCTGTGAGGAAGAGAATTACCTCTTTTGGTGTTCATCGTTGACTAGGAAGATTGGTCGGAGGGATACCTGAATTTCGTTGGGAAGTTCATCCTTGCAACAGATGCATTTCAAAATTTCCAACTGCTCCAAAGCATCAAGCCTTTGACCTTTATTTATTTTCAAAATGAAAAATTTTACTCAAAAAGTCCCTTTTGTGGTCATTCTCGATGAGGTGCTTCACAAAGAGGGATGTTAAGTTTTTATTCTTTCCTCGTGCTTGGTGTTCTTTTATCCTTTCTTAGATTTTCAACCCGTTTACCCAATATACTTTGTGTTACAATCCGAGCACTTTAACTCATACACACCACTCCTCTCGTTTTTGGGAACTTCGTCTTTTGTGTGAGAAATCAGGTTCTTAAGGCATGAACCACTGTAAAAGGCACATTTTATTTTTTCTTTAGGTAAACTTTTGATTGGGGGATTGGAAATTTTCTGGGAGATCACCACTTTGCTGCTTTAGGCCAAAACTTCTGTAACAATCAATGATGTGTGTGCCAGTTCTTTGTCATGATGAAAGTACCAAGAATTCCTCTTCCACATTTGTGGTCTCTTCCTCGACACGGAGTGTCTTAACCTTCTCTATATAGCACTGCCCATTCACTGCTTGTCCTTTAGGGACATATATTCATAGTGAATAATTCCTTCCCAATGGAAGAAAACAATCATCATTACCTTTGATCTTGACATCTGAGCCAATATCCCCCAAACCTGTGCTGGACTTGTAGATATCCATTGCCGAATGCCTCTTGAATAATAGCATACATAAGTTTCAGTTGCTTTTTTCCCCAAGGTTAAGACGAAATTCAATGCATACATGCAACACATTCATTCTCACATACATAAGAATTGGTACAGCAAATGTGTGCAAGCTCAGATAAGAATTGCTGTTCTACAAAGACAAGTTGAGATAGGATTACGGGCATGCCAGTGTTTATTTCTTAGAGGTGCCACTAGAAGGTGACAACTCAATGACTGTGATCCATAAAGCAGTTCATGCATACCAAGGCCAGTCTCATAGGCAAACATTCACTGTCTCCTAAGATTTGTGTTTCTCTGCAACTTACATTTTTTTTTCTTGGGTCCTTAAAAAAGCGTAAAAGAAAGGTTCCACTATACTTAGTAATCCATATGATTTCAGAGGTTGAATGTAATGAAATGCTGACAATGTCCATAAAATTGTACAAAAACTACAAAGGAGTTTTTAAAAGAAAGAAGGCTGGTTTAGTAGGTGATGGTAGAGTTCACCCAAGGCTGAGGTGAAATTCACACATAATGTTACGGGGGCCAATTCCTTTCCCTGTCCCAGGCGTATCTGGTACCAGATAAATCACATAGCTTGGGTGGAGATGAAGGTCCTCAGAGGCACTTGCCCAGGAATCGAACCCAGGCCCTCTGGTCAGTAGCCCAATTCTCAACCCCTAGACCCATCCCCATGTTAACAAAATATAGCCTTACATGTTCAGACAGAAATACTAATATGATTTGATAGTAATACTACTACTGAACGGGCAAATCAGATTTAAGGTACAACAAAATAATTACCATCTTCATATCAATGTGAAAAATGTTTTTTAATGTAAGAAAATTTGGGGAAACAATTCATTCCACAGACAAAACCAATTTGCACTGCATTATACAAGATTATATATTACAAAATTGATGAGTCATTGGTTAAGGTTAAATAATACAGGCAATCATTATTTCAATATATATACAAATTTGATACTGTGAATGAACTAATGTAGAATTAAAATTTCGTCATGGCATAAACAAACCAAAGAACATTTCAATGGATGGTTTATTTAGAATTTCATTAACAATCCCACAAGAGCATTCTACTCCATGTCCATTGAGATCACCAAGATCATTAAACAGCAAGCAGTGTCAGTGTACACATACTATGTATTGGCAATGGAGTTTCTTTAACATAGGCACATTGACTGTAGGTCTTAACATAAAGCCTTTTAGTCTCTAAAAAGACAATACATCTCCAGAGAAAGCAAATAATCATCCGAACTACTCAAATGCCTCACTGACAACATTCTCAACTGCAAATATTATGAACACTTAACTTCACTATAATACGTTCCAATTTGTACTGTTTTAATGACTTGAACAACAAACCCCCTTGGGTTCATCAAATGTTGACATGCAAAAAATATATATTGAGAGAAATCATAGTTGGAGAGATATCACACTGAGCTGCTGCAATAGTATAAAAGTCAAAAAGTTCTCTCCCAAAGGAAAATCACGAAGTTCCAATTGAAGAATTTAAGAAGACCAATTTTTGGTCCCTTCCCACTAAATTACCGCTAACCATAGTAATAGCAAGAACTACAATCAATTGCAATGCTGCACGAAGTTGCTGCAGATTAAAATTGTATGTACACATTTGTCAAAAACTAGCCGTGTGATAACAGATGAAAATCCGAGGATTACCCAGGAAAGGCAATCTCACCGACATTCATCCTGCAAGTTTAAAATCATTATAAATATACAAATGTTGATTTCTTCACAAGAGATTTGAATCCATAGATTTGACGGTTTCACATTCCAGAGGAAGTACCTACATACACAAAAATACATCACATAAATTACAAAAATATTAAAAAAAACCCTGCGGAGAGTTCTTCATGAAACCTCCACATTTGGTCCCTAAGTCAATTGTGAAGGTACACAAATCCTTCACTAAAGACATCATGTTTGCACACCCCTTCTTTTTTGTACACCCAACAGTTACAAACACACCACAGCAAATTCAACTTTAAAATATATTAAATGTTCTCCTATCCAACCTCACATGTGCATTATTACGGTGGAACACAAACACTAAAAGAGAAGTCAACATAAGGGTTGAGAGGCATAGAAAAATATAAAAATATTAAAGCAGCCAATCTCATATTCAGGGAATCCATCAAATGTCAAATTATGAGTAGAAAACATGTAGGGGATTGGACGGCAGCGGGAAGCCCAGCGAGGAATTGACTTGGGAGGCACGCACAGACACAATAACACGCTGCCTCCCTGGTGTGGCAAGGGAGAAGAACCCATGGTATATGCAGCATCCCCCCTTCCCCCACCCTCCCTCTGGTGCAAATGAATGCACACACACGCAGTACACAATTCCAGTCCATTGTCAGCCATTTCCCTCCCTTCGCTGTGCCCATTACAAAGTCCCGAAAAGAAAAGCTTTGGTAAATCAATTGCCTCAATGCAACTGGATAATCTGAAAAGCATTGACGATGACTCAAACTGTTAAATTTCATAAATACATTTACACCTCACAGTCCATTGAGCTTGCGGGTAGTCCCCGTCGTAGAAGCAGTGAGCAGAAGTGGACCACCTGCCTTTCTCCTGGAAGCTTTGTACACGTAATTCCCTTGAATGGTGGACGTGGAGAGGGGTATGATTGTGGTGGGGGCAAGTGTGGGGGCTCCTCTCGATTCGGAGATGGTGGTGATGGTGGATGGCGTGAGGAGGCGAGGAGATGATGAAGACGTTATGTTAACGCCGAGGTTGAGTCGGTCGTCACCCAATTCCTCATATATGCCATCAGCCACCTGATTAGAGGAAAGAAATGTAATTTATCCACAGGGCAGCTTTAAAGGAAGATTCAGGCACTTAGATCCATACAAGCAATTTTCTTCACTCAAGAGAAGGTCAGAGGTGAACGGGCAAAAATAGTGGTACAAAGACTTTATACCAGGCTCAAGTATTTCAGAAAAATTACTATATACACACAAGGCTCAAGGAACAAAAAATGACAAAATGTTCCTGGGCGCAAAGTAAAATAATTTGCAGCTCTTTGAAAGACCATAGCTCAATGTGCAACGATTAAGGTCACAATCCATTTCCTTGATTGCCATCTACAGCAAAAGAACTTTTTTGGTCGCTCACACTCAGCTGCAACAGCACTGAGAGAGAGAGGGACTAAGAGTACCGTGCGAGCTCAGACGTTGGTTTGGTGAAACAATTATAAGCATATGCATGCTGTCATATAACTGTCAATTTTAAAAAATCAACAATAAATTCTTTCTGACCACGTCTAGTGTCTTACCTATCAAGAGTGATTCACTTTTAACAAACAAGATAACATCACACGCACTTGTAATGATTAAACTGATATTAATAATGCAAAATTATCCATAAAACATTCATACTTCAGTGCAGAGGTGTGCCAAGAAGAAAATATAGATTTAGAGGAATACTTTGTGTGGACGATAATGCAAGCATGACCAAATGTTACCTACAAAGTCAATGAAACAAAATGTACGTAGGCATGTATGTGCATGTGTGTTTGCATACACACATATATATGTATACATAAAAGAGTGTGCGTATATGCACAAAATAAAGCTACATCACAAAAACAAAATAATAAATTAATATTCACTGCAAGTGACATAGACATTGTTCCTCTCATTCATCTCTCTAAACCCACACAATGTTGTTTTTGTGGTAACTTACATCCAGGTCAAAGTCTACAATGTTGGTGCCATCCAGCAGTTCCATCTTAATGTCCATGTAGTCACCCATGTCATTCTCAGTCTTCACATCATCCTCGAGCACCACTACACCCTCCATCACTCCGTCGTCCTCGACAACCACTTCCGTCCCCTCCGTCATGTCCTCCATCTCGTCCACCTCCACCTCCTCCTCTTCCTCCTCCCCCAGCCTCCCCACCACCACCAAGCCACCACTCCTCCTCTCCTCCGCCACCTCCTCTTCCTCCCCATCCTCCTCCTCCTCCCCCACCACCACCTCTCCCTCGTCCTCATCCTCCTCCCTCTTCACGCGCTGCACATGGCTCTGTTGTTGGGGCAGGCGCTGCTGCGGCCCTCGACGCTCCACCTTGTGCTTCACCTTGCGGAAGTAGCCCCGGTCGTTGGACAACACCAGCCCACTGCTGCCCCCTCCCACCCTTCTCCCCGCCACCAGGTATGTGGTTGTCGCAGAACTGTTGCCGACGGCGGTGGCCATGGACATTGGGGATGCAGGCACGCCGGCACCACTCTCCTCATCCTCGCTCTCCTCACACGACATGCTGCCGGCTAATGAGACATCCCGCTTCATGTCACCACGTTCCAACAGCTCCAAATTATCTGAAATGGGACGGCCGTAAGATATCTCAGCTCCATTTGCACACCATGATAATATTAAATTGACTACATAGTGAGGTTCTAATTTAACAATAATCTTGGCAAAATAAATCAAACCGAAAGTACAGTTTATTGTTCCATGATTACCATGTGAAATATATCAGTCAAAGAGAACTAAATAATGCACCCATAGTTGCCACTCTGAATTCAGACTCAAAATTAGCATCAGCAGAAAAATCTCAACCATTACATAGTAACCTGAATTCACAGACTAGTGCACACCTATGTTCCACTTTCACAGCTACAGATTCATAATGCTCGGAGAGGGGGGGGGAACTACTTTTACTCTTTTGTTTCCAGAAGGACTTAAAAAATTCCAATGTACCCATGAACCAGTCAAGTCTCATGCAGCAAGTCTCCATCTAACACTATTTCAAGTTACACAACTCCACAGACACACAGTTGGACAGGAATGAGACAAAACCTATTGACATACATTTAAAAAAACAAAAAAGACTGGCATGTCACACAAATTCAATTAGTTGTATGTCTGCTCCACAGATGGCATGACTTAAAGTACATGTGGGAAGAATGGGTGATCAGTGTAGGTACTGCTGAATGTTTGCCTCGATGGTTAAAATGCAAATGTCTCTCCTTTCAAAGCTTATAACTAAATCACGAAATTGTTTGGTATTAAACAAAACTTAAGATATGCATACAGTCATAATGTCCAACAGTCCTCATATATATTGATGGAAGAGAAACTTAATAGTTGTGTGCTCAGGATTGAGAGTGAGGGCAATCTGAAAATATCGTATTTGGAAATGTGAGAGGGCATCGCCAGCGAAACGGGTTCCTGGCCAACACTCTTCACGCTGCTGCCTGTCGCAGGCAGTCAGTCACACTGCCCTTACTCAGCAGACTGACCACCTCAGCCTCCCCAATTCTATGTCCTACTCCATTCCAGCAGTGTTTTCTTGGCCAACCATCTGCAGGTACTGTCCTTTTCGTTCCTAACCCTCACTTGAGGTCTACTCTTCACCCCCTTATCAATTAATAAAGCAAAAGGGAACGTACTACGAATCCCCTTCAATTTCTTGAGTTTTTCCTGTGATTGAGTTTCTCAAAACTTTGGTATTTTTTGGAGGCAGAGACAAGTAAACAATAGTTTCGTAGGCTTCATTTGCAGTTTAATCAACGTTTTCAAAGACATATTTTGAAAAATGATCAGGAAACAGAAAGTACTTCTACCAAAACCTAGTCCCTCAGTTTCTGTTAAGCATATTAGAGTTGAATTATTTATTTGCTACTATTAAAAGGGCATTTTAAATTTTATGTTATCTCAAGTGACCTTGGATATGTTTGGTTCAGAATTTGGAAGGTTATACTAGTCACTATGACCCATCAACAATAGAGAATGTGCAATAATTTTTCAAACATGGGACTTGAGTTTTCAAAAACATTTAAATTTAAAAGGATATATCACTTAAAAACCTTGTAAATAATTAAAATGCAGATGAATGCAAGGCTGCATGTTTATCATTAAATACAATTAAATTACTAATAAACTCTCTTCGATTATGATATTTTTTTTTTTAAGTATGATAATACGAATGATTATAAGATGTTAAAGGAAGTAAAATGGTGGATTTTAATTCTACCAAAAGAGTTAGTAAGAGAGAAAATCGATTTTCATTCTTCGTCTAATTATTTTAAACGATTTTATTTTCAGTAAAAAGAAAGCTCCGAAAATGCTCTTTAAATGTACACTAGATGAAATAGTAGAACTTTCAGGATCTAAATTGAGTAAAATACAAGAAAATACTATCTTATCACACAAAATCTTAACCTTTGTCTTTAAGAGGGATTTTGTATTTTGTCAAAACAAGTCTGGGAACCCTTGTAAAGCATTTAAGAAGACAAAATTACAAATTATCTGAGAGCCAAAGTGATAATTATTTTTACATTTGTTTTTCTTTACCTTATTATATGATAGCTTTATCCGTGGTTTCCCAAGATATGTCTAATTTCACATTTATAGGCTCATATAATGAATGATTGTGGGATAGGGTGATAGCAGAAGAAGTACCCCTTCCACTTCAGATTAATTTATACCTCTTCCATGAATATATTTACTCTTCCATGCAGATCAGTGTATCTACAGTAATTATAAAAATTTTATTTTTAGAACTTGGAACACTCAATGGAGCCTACCCTATGAATTACACAAGAAAGTAGTGCATCATCTTCTAAAGATGATATGCATGGAGGAAGGAAGAACATGCGGGTCCTCCTGGACCATTGGAGGTGAGGTGGGACAAGAAGACACTGAATAAGTTGACGTCAGATCATAAATTCTTACCCCAAAGTTTCAAAGGAGGAGAGAAAATGGATCAATCAAAGTGAAAATCTCAAATTCAAAGAACTATGGGTGATACTGCAACACCAACTTTTAATGAAGCCATCCGCTAAATGTGTATTAAAATGCACAAATTTTAAGGCGTAAATACCATTTGCCTTGACTGGGATACGAATGCCGTAAAGGCAAATGATTTCTGAATTAACTAAAATTTCTGCAAAAAACTCTGGTTTTTTTGCACAAATTTGAGGAAAAGGCAAATCCATTACATCTTTTCCATCTTGGAGGGATAATCACCATGGAGAAAATCATGAGTTAAAGTGGATGGGTAGGGTGTCCACCAGAAGAGCAAGTCTGAAGCAGAGCCTCTCTCTAGTGAGTAAGGCCTAGATGTGGCACTGCTACAGTCATGTATTCACAGGCATTGTCTTCTTTGAGCCAATGGCGTGCCATATTTCTTTGAGTTCCTTCTTTCCTTTACAATATATCACCCTCCTCAACGCCCTTTCCCTCAGCAGTCCAACATATCAAAGTCAATCCAAGTATGTGGAAGTGTAAAGTTTTTCTTTTTTTACCCTCCCCATGAAGGAATTCCACAAAGTTAAACCTGAAACTGTTAGCTTTTAAGTCGATCCAATGCACAACCCATCACATTCACCCAATACCCTAAGGTGCATCAAGACCAATAATTTGCATCTCATCATTCCATTGATGATTCTGTTTTCATTTCTCCCTATCCAATATTATTAAAATTTTATCTTTGATATTGCCTCAACAACATTCTCATTTGCCAAAGAAATTACTCCTCATACACAAAATATAATTAATAATCACTGAAGTAAAACATCAATGTATCTTGCCACTAAATTTTTATGTGGTACAACTAGTTTTGATGCATCGGCATCATCCTCAAGCTGATGTGTCAAAACTATTGTACCAAATAAAAATTTAGTGGAAAGATACATTGGTATTTTTACTTCAATGATAATGGATTTCCACAAAGTTAAGCCTGAAATCATTGAATATACAATGAATAATGACTAAGAAGTACTAAGGATACACACGACAGACTAAAAGGAATTGTCACATGTCTGTCACATGTTTACCTTCAGCTATCAAAAATGTAAATGAGCTCTCTACTTTTAAATCAAAATTAAAAAACTATTTCCAGGATAATTGCTTTTACACAATCGAAGAATTCCTGAACCCCTAATTTTTCGCTATATTCTGGTAAACTGATATTGTATCTGCTCTGCTCATATTTAACAGGTCTTATTCATCTACTTTCATATCTTCGGGAACAATAAAAATTTGAACACACCCAAATGTAAACCTACAAGGCAGGGCAAAATTGCATGCTGCTTCTGGGGAATTACCATCGCGTAGGTGAGTTGACAGACAACTGTTTCACTCCCAGTCCTGGAGGCGACTTCAGGTCAGAGTGAAGATGCCTCCAAGAGTGGGCTTCCGCCTTCACTTCCACCTGGAGACGCCTACATGACTGGGGGCGAAAAAGTTGTCCATCAACACACGCGAAAGTAATTACCGGAAGCAGCATGGATCCTTCATCAGATAGACGTCATAGAAGCCTACTGATCTCAGAACAGAAATGTAGCAGTACTAGTTTTTAAGGGAGGCAACCGAGAGCTGTGGTCATCTGCACCATTAGGGACAGATGGGAAAGGATGAAGGGTGTAGAGAAACCGGGCGTTGGTATTAGCCTACTGGCCTACTCTTTACGAAAGGCACCAAGGGGTTCACAGCTTAATGTCCCTTCCAACAGACAACGTACTCACTGAAGTGCTCTCCACAAAGCACCTCAAGTGGGGATCGGGATACCACTGAAAACGATATCTGCTGCCTCCAGAATTCGAACCTGGGCCCTCTGGGTGGGAAGCCAGTACGATAGCCACCGTACCATTCTGATTCCTTGGGGATAGAATCGTATCAGTTGATTAAGTTGTGCGTGGATCAAAATAGTTTCCCATTGAATGGGGTGTTCCACAAATAAAAGGAAAGGCTAGGGGCTATGGGATCACTATCACTCCTCTCTTCACTTTTGGCCACATTTTTTTGAGCAAGTCAAAAGAAAAACCCTTCAATTTCAGCAGCAACAAATTATTGAAAAACGTTCAATATTGGCACAAATATGTTAAAAATACATACAGAAATGCCAAAGCAGACCTTTTTAAAAGCGGCGAAGAATAGATTGCCTGACCGTAAGTCAATGAAAGGCCATATCACTCTGCTATTTTGCACAAATGCCAAAGTGACAATTTGAAAATTAAACCACTTCTTGGTTACCATTCAGAAACTCCACGAGCTTTCAAGAAGTGTTAAGTCCCATACAGTTGAACTTTTACCAATTTTTGAAGTGCCGACAAAAACAAATGTCTCTAGACAACTTCCTAGTAAAAATGAATTAGGTACACATCATTCATTAACTTTATTTTGATTCTTTTTTGCTTTAAAAAATTGAGGTTGCATTGCCAGTTGCTTCATTCCACGAAAAAAAAAAGAATAAGACGATCCTAGATCCTAAACAATGCATATATATAATATTCTTGACTTAACCTTGTACATTATTTTTTCCCCAGCATGGAATGCATTATAGAATTTTACATTAATTTAGATGCAAAAAATTGTTTCACTAAATGAGTGTATCACTCTCCGAGAAAGATCATGGTATGAATGATGTTCGTTGCAAGAGGTTCCACTGTACTTGTCTGAGGATCTCCACCTCAACCGGTAAACATATTTAAAAGACAAAAGACACCCATTCAATTGATTGCTCATGAAGCCTGTAATGTTCCCTTCTGCCCCTTAGTTGAAAAATTTAGCATTTTACCTGTACCATGAGTATACATTCTTAAATATTTGATATGTACAAGATCTAACCATCATGATTATAATTGAATTCCAGCATACATAGTAGTTGTGGTACAAGACAGCCTAAATTATGAGTTTGCATATGTATAGTAAACTAGCTCTGGTGCTAAATGCTCCTGTTTCTGAAGGCAAGGTAAAGCTCTAAAATCTACCAAATAAATTCTTCTAAGGTGTTCAGGAATTTACAATTAACCCAATCCATTCACATTTACTTTTTCAGCTGCTAATATTTGCCACACCATGAAAAAGTTAATGACATGTACATGCCACTTGTCTTCAATTCCATAGAGTCATGAAAAAGTGTACATACCTGGACATATCATAGCCTTCCTAATTGCATTTGGATCTTTCCGTGACCACTTCTGCACTTCTTCATCCATTTTGGGAATTTTGGCAGGGTTCATGGCCCATAAGCAACCCTTCCTCTGTTGGCTGCCCACACCCGATGATGACACAGATGACGATGGTGATGAAGATGAAGATGGTTTCTCTATTTTCTCAAAGCACTTGTTTAGACTCAAATTGTGCCGCACTGAGTTCTTCCAACCATTTGGAGCAGTCTTGAAGTACGGGAAATGCTCACTGAAATGAAATTGAATGCAGACATTAAAGATGAAGAAGCATGGCTTAACAGGTTACTATTGATTGAGTGATGGGTGTCTTTGACCCCTAGCTAGCCCATGTGTTATATATTCATTTCCATTGACTCCATCCCCCTCAATTCACGCTGAACATAAACTATGTTGGCACAAGTTTCACAAGATATGTCAGCAAATTGAGAAATACAACTTTAATCAAATAATATTTACCTTCGAGGATGTTCATTTAAACATTTACTCCTGTGCATCAAGAAATTATACATGCACACCCACTCGTAGAAATGCACACACACATATGTACAGAGTCCACTATAAAAAAAGTAATGTGCATTCTCTGGGAAAAATAGATTTATAGATCGTACTTGGACAAATGCTTTAAATTCTTCAAAATATTCTCCCCCTGCATCAATACACTTGCAGAGACATGTCTGCCATGTCTGGAAGGCACCCTGAAACTCATTTCTATGGGAATGTCTCTCAGGGTGGATGTAACATGCTTTGGATGTTTTCCGTGGTCTCCCAATGCTTTCCTTTCAACTCTCTCTTCAGTCAGGGAAACAAAAAAAAGCCGCTCGGAGCCAAGTCGGTCCTGTAAGGGGGTTGGGGGACCACCGGGGTACTCCGGGTCAGGAATTTGATAACAATGAAAGACATGTGACTGGGGGCATCGTCATGTTGGAGCTTGACCGTCTCTTTGCTGTAATACAAAGTCAAAAAACCCACTTCACATGGAGACACATCTTTCCACTCAGACAGCTTGGAGCAAACTGCCAACCGGCTGCATTGGAAGGGTAGACCCCCCACCACATTTCCCAGCCGGGGTTGGGTTTACCTCGCTACCATGAATAGTTACGTCAAAATAAAATCATGCACATAACTTTCAAATGGGATGTGCATGTACGCGTGTGCACATGTATGCATACATAATAAAACCGTGACCCCTTAGACAAGGTTTTTTCCAAAAAAATGACTAGATTGACCCTGTGTCTCATTCAGGAGTTCATTAAGAAAGGGCACTGTGATTCTTGTTCTAAATGTTACATTGCTCAGACAGGAAGGAAATTTAGCACGGAAATTAAGAAAGATGCTGGGAAACCAAAGACCCCTCTCTTCCTCTTGGCAAAACACCTCATTGCCACATTGGCAACGCATGTGCAACTCTGTGCAACAAAAGGTTCTTCATCTCGAGAGAGAAAAAGTCCCAAACAATTCTCAAACAATTGGAATTTGCACAGCATTCTTAATGACCAAGTGCTTGCAAACCATTCTCACCTCCCATGTGCCTCCTCACCTTCCCCAAAGCACCAACTTCCTCCCTTCCTTTTTTCTTCCCCTCCATTAACCTCCCCCACACTCCTGTGTGGCATGCAGTGGCACTTCCACCTGCAGTATCCTACTCTCAACAACCCCCTCCCACTGCCTCCTTACTACTAACTTCCCCTCCCACCCCCTTCTCCCTCCTCTTTGGCTCTATACATGCACACAGTAAGAAAAAATACATTGCAAAAAAAATCATAAGAAAAAATCTCTGATAATCAAGTTTCAATTGGTTATTTTTCCAAACAAACCTCTCTTTTCGAGGATTGTTCAATAGGCCCTTAGAAAATAAATAATTTGGGTAGAATTCTTTTTTCTTTTTCAAAAAGACCTCATAAGAGGCATCTGTGTTGGCGATGACCTCGTTCGACGTGAGTCGTCTCCTTCAGAGCCATTTTATTTCAAGTTTGGAAATAAAACGAGTGACTGGGGGCCAAATCTGGTGAACACAATGGATTTTGCAATAATTCAAACTTTAATTCCATAATTTCAACATCATGTGAAATTCACACTTAAGCATGATAGGGGGGCCCAGTTTCTTTCCCTATGCCAGCTATGGTTTCCCTGCAAGTTCTGGCACACGAAAAATCACATAGCTAGGGAGAAGCTGAGGGTGTCCCTGGGAATCAAACCAGGGCCCCCACGACAACAGTCCAACGCTAAACCCCAGGACTACCCCATCCCCTGTCTTAATGGAAGTAAATCCCCTGGCTTCATACCAATTCCATGGTAGGAATTTGCTTTCTCACCTTAAGAGTGAGGAGGGGGAATCATATTTTCTAGACACCATACGGCCTTACACGGTGCTGTGACTCTCATTCCTTGTCATTACAGACACTCTGTGGAGGATACAGAATCCCTAACAAGGGTTAACAAAGAATTGTGCAGGTTCACTCGGAATCACCCAACAAAACTCCCTCATCACAGCTTTATGTCTTCAAATTTTGCTTTTCAAGTTGAGTTGTTAAAAATGATAGTCATGGGATGACGAGGACCACTGAAGAACAATTTTCATTATGTTTAAAATTGCATCACTTACTAGAAACTAGGTTAGCCCAGATTAATTGCACAAATGCTCCTTCAATGCACACACATGCGATGCACAATTTGCTGTCGTCTAGTTGAATTCAATCAAAGCTGTTAGCACACAATTTAACATAAGTACTTGTTTTTAACTGCCCATTGCCCATATTCCAGTAAAAAAAATAATTCTTAACAATTTTAGCCCTGACTGCTCAATACTATTGTTTTTTCCAGGATTTAATTAAAATATTTTCACGTCTGGTAGACATAATGCAAAAATTGTGAATTGATATCAAAGATCAATGAATTTCTGTCACAAAACATGAATGAAAACCATAGGTATTGCAAAAGCAAAGGTTTTTCAAAAGATTTCCAAAAAATTTCTACAAACTGATTTCTAAAATCTCTTATGCATTAACTAATGAATTAATTCAAATTACAATTCTAACTTGAATAATAACTGTACTTCATTTCTTAAAATACAAGTCACTAAATTGATTCTCTAATTTAATGTAATACATGCATTCTTATACCTTCATTTTAAACTGTTTTAAGTCGTAACCACATTCTCTAGCATTACTGAGTGTTTTTAATTGCTTCATCTTCAAATATCCCTGTGAATGCCATCGTCATGAGAGAAAATGCACTGCACATTGACACAAGATTAGGAAAGACTATTTCATGCATCCAACATGTTCAAAGAGCTTTTCTTATTTTCACTCATAACATATAAATTTATGAGGATAGCTGCAATTTAACAGATAAATAATAATTCTTTCACAATTTATGCCTGTTTCTTATTACCTTTACTCCAGTAATTAAGCTTGTAAAAGTGAAAATTTTACTTTTCCTGCATTTTACTCTTTTTCCCTGGCACCCCTAAAACATGTAAATGCATGGTGCTACTGTAGCTAGACAATGGATATAGTGATTTAATGTTCTCTCCTTGAAGAATTAAATGAATTTAAATCTTAATTCCAAAATAAATATGTCCTGCCATCTTTATTAAAAAAAAAGAAATTTTCTCCAAACCAATTGTTTTCCAATCTAAAAAATTTCCAGAAAAGTATAACCAAATTGGAACTAGCTAATGTGAATTTCAGAATTTTTACCTTATTTTTGCAAAAAAAATAGACTGTGCTGTATTGGCATTGCATCTCCAAACAAACAACCGAACCAATTAATTTTCAGATTTACATATTATTGGGATTAGGATGAATCCAAATAGAGATTACTACAAGAAACTGCAGATGCCATGACATTAACTTTTTGACAGTCATCTGCCAATATATTTTCAATGCAACGATTGCAAAGTGTAAAAATCATTCACCTTGACTGGGATTCGAACCTGGACTCCTTGATGTCCGGCCGAGTGCTTCAGCTAGTTAAGCTATCGAGGCATCCTCTTAAACACTGAAATTTTGGGGGCTTTTAAAGGAACAAAATGTCATGACGAAATACCGTACACACAATGACGAAATACCGTACATACAATGTCATACAAATTCGTAGTCGTATGCAATGCATCAGTCCACAAGGTGAAAGCCGACTTTTAAACACTGAGGGCATTTTACCTTTGACAAATATGTTTAAAACAAAATATAAACAAGACTATATGTTCCAGAAACTATATTAAGGTGCCACAGTTTTAAAGTTTTTTATGTAACAAAACCAAAAATTACCACGATTTTCTTTTCTGTTGCGTATGGATATATTTGAACCACCTGCCAATTGTAATCCAAATATGGGACAAATAGTTTGCAGTCAAGTCTTTCAATTACTGCCATTGAAGACGGGAATGTATTCATGGCAGTGAGAGCTACTAACGCTGAGTCACCAGCCACCCACAAACACTTGTTAGGAGACCGAAACATTCATCTTACTCACCACATAAAATTGTAGATTTCAGAGACAGGGAGGCTTCCCGTGGTGCTGTTCTTCAGCGCCATTGCAATAAGACATGAGTATGAGTAAGCTGGCTTTGGATACGAGCGCCCAATCTTTTCTGATTGGCTGTGGGAGTTACCACTCTCATCCAATGAGTCAGTTGAGGATGATGAAGATGAGGTGGGAATGTGCTGGGTGTACACCCTCCCCGCATTGATGAATCTCTTCTGCTGCTGTGATGCACTTCTTGGTGAGCCAGACGCTGTTGAATGCAGAATATGATTGCTGGATGGCGTGGTTGTGGTCACCTGCAATAACACGGAGGTTAAGTGAACCATAGTGGCATTTCAAAAGGCAAGAAGATCTTGACGGAACAAAATATGGGTTGCGATTAAATCAAACTACAATTATCTCCATATATTCACCCAAAGGGGTGGTCACATGCTATTTCACTGGTTCATTCAGAGAGATGAACTTCAGATTAATGTGCTCCATGACAGTCTCTACATGACATTACATCAAACATGACCTGTAGAAAATGCAGCATTTACCCAAAAAGAGTGCCTGTTTTAATATGCTTTTTTGTTAGCAAAAGCTGCCATTTTCTTAGTATTATACTAAAGGAGCCACATTTCAATTGTGACGACTGCAATTGAATTTATCAGAATGGCTGGGGATCCATTTCTTGTGAAAGTCATATTGAAAAGTAATTCAAGAAAAGAGAAAAATTGGGATTTCTTAACAGTCTAATGAGTAAGCTTTGTTTGAACAAGGTCAAACTAGGCAGCATGCTTTCAAAATAGTTTTTATGGTCTTCGGTTTTGCTTTTGTTCTAAAATGTGTTATTTTTAACATCTGAAAAAAATGACGAGTCAATAAAATATCATTTGTGTGTTTTCTCAGGGGAGAAAGGACATGTGCTGGTTCACGTTATACATTCAAATGATAATGAGTGAATCAGACCAAACGCGATTAAGTGCATATCAGAGCAAGATGTTCAATGCTTCAGGTGTGTTAAAAAACAAACACTCCAGGATATGTATCCTTGAAAATACTGTGCTGCTTCCTTCTTTGCCAAGAAACATTATTTCAACTTTGATGACGCATGGATTTTTAATTATTACTTTTATTCATGCCTTTGCATTGCATGAATTGCACTCATTTTTGTTGGTAATTTGGTTAAGTACACCAAAACATTTTATTCTGTAAACATTAGTAAATTTCACAATCCGGATTATAATTACTTTATCTCCCAATCAGGGATTCAATTATTCCACACACCTACTACTAAAAACTCACTTGGCAAGTAGGTTGGACTTTTCTGTACAGGGTTTAACAATTTTGTTCAATAATATCGCTGCTTGTACTTTTAATCAACTTTTTCCATGTGTTTTGTTTGCAAAACATATCACTCTATATTAAATCATCAAATTAAAAAAATAATTGGTCGCATGACCACTTGAAATAAAAACTATTTTTGGTGTATGTCTACGCAATGACAACCAATTTTTGAAAACATTTCCAGAGTCTGATCCTCCATAAGCAGTCATTCCTTTGACATGCGGAATGGCATTTCTTGCTCATGTAGCCGTCAATGGATAGCTTGATATCTCAAAAATTATGAGAGATAGAGAATTGATTCTAAAACCATCTTCCAGCTCTTGAAGTGAACTATCGAAACGCTTAAGTTTATGATCATAGTGGGTCATCCGCCTGCAGTTGGAAGGTCCATGGAGGCCTCTTCTCCACCATATTTTCTTGTGCCCTTCTATTCAAGTCCAGGAACCCATTGCCCCCTTCACCCGGCCCTACTCCGCCCCACTCCTCTTGCCTGCCCCCCATTCCAGCACTCACTCCTCCAAGACAGTCTCCTTCCCTTCTGTCCAGCAATCTTCTCCCGATACCTCCTCACCCATTTAATGCTGCTCGCCATTTTCCTCCACGCCCACATCTCTATCTCCTCCGGCCTATGCCTTTTTCATGCAGTCCATTTTTTACACCCGTCTCCTTCTCAACCCAATATCCATTCTGCTATATAATACTTTTTTTCCCTACTTCCTCGGCCATCACCATCCTCATTTCCTTTTCACTCCTCCGGCTTTTCATTACCTCAGAGATACTTGTCCCTCTCCAACTCTTCCAGCCTTTTCCCTTTCATCTCAATTTCATCACTTCCTTTCATCTTCTCCACCAACATTCATCGCCTTGATCTTGCTCCTCTTTGTCATCAAGCCATTCAGATGTTGCAACATCCTATTTTATTGCTTTTCTTCCTAAGCCAGAAGGATCATGTCATAAGCAACCTGATGCACACAATCCTTCTTCCTCCCACATTTTCTCTCCAGCACGTCCTTCCACATGAAGGTCAAAGAGGGTGGGATGTGAGAGAAAGTACCCTTGCCATCCCCCCTAAATCAAACCAACCCCATCCTCTTTTCATCAATATTAATACAAACCTCCTGGTTCACCGACAAATTTACAGTTAGTCTTCTGTCTCTCCAGTTACACACCTTTTTCCTTTAGGATTTTCAAAAGTTTTTCCCATCGCACACAATGAAAAGTCTTCATTGAATCAAAAAAGCACACAGGCACACAAAAACCTTCCTCCTCCACACATTACTCTCCAATGGTGCGCACTACTCCAATTGTATCTCTTGTGCTCATTCATCTTCTGAAGCAAATACTCTTCTTCCACTTTGTTCTGCTCCAAGATTTTGTTTAGTTTTCCTTTCAGATCTCTTAACAATACCTCTAATGCAAGACTGGTGACAATTATTGCAAACTGCTCCTCACATTTTCTTGTTCTTTTCTTCTTTGGTATCATCTTTATTCTCAAGAAATTCAGTAGCCACTTTCCATTGCAGTGATTTCTGTTGCACAGGGATATTTCGTTCAAGTTAGTTTATCTCAAAATCACTTCCTTTCAACTGAAATGACAGAAATTTGGGTTATGGTAAAAAAATATTTAATTTTGGAATTTGATTTTTTTACTAAGGGCTTGTCTGAGGCCTCGATTTTATTGATATTTGGGCTTAGAGCTACAGGGTGTGCAAATAAAAAATTCATGGTTTAGAAACACAGCAATAGTGAGGGCTCTGAAAAAGTAATTTGAGGTACTTTACAGTTTTAAGGCTTAAACTGCTTTTGGGAAAAATTGTTTCTTGTACACCCAAACATTCTCCAAAATATTGGTTTTCAAAAGTGGTTGTGTGGCCACTGTTGGCTGATTTTGTATGAAATGACCGTAATTTTTTATCTCCTGTGGAGGTTTTACAGAACTTACAAGGGATTTGGCATTCACCTGTTGGTACTGGTGCTTGGGGGAAGACTGTAGTTGCCTTGATGAGGATATTGCAGTCCGAAGTAGGGGAACACCATTAGTGACAGCAATGCGATGGTGATTACTGCTGCCTTTTGTAAGAACACCTGAATTGGTTACAGTGTAGCTCTTTATGTGCGCCAATGACACTGTGGTCGTTGGAGGGGTGGATGAAGCTGCCACTGTGGTGGCTGTCATCGGCAAGGAGATCTGCGATGCCTCGGACACACCACGTTTTTCAGTGTCCGAGAGGAGAAGCACAGATGGGGGAGGGGGAGGCTGCTGCTTAGGCTCCTGCTTCTGGCGCACAATGGTGACGGGCATCACGCTGCTGGGGCTGACCATCATTCCGGCAGCATCTAGGTCGAGTCCCATTCCACTGCTGCCACCCCCACCCCCATTTCCTCCTCCGCCAATCCCAACGCCCCCCCCACCTCCAACCACTCCCGAGGACATCCAGGAGACCATGTCGGCAGAGGAGGGGCCACTGATGCCAGACAGTTCAAGGGGGCTGAGCATCATCATACCATTGACACCAGCACCACAAAGGCCACCAAAGCCGGTCCCATCAAGGGAGGAGTCGAGCAGATCGAGGGGCGGAAGATCTCCGAGTCCGAACTCACTGGACCCCCCTCCTCCCCCAAGCAACACACTGTCGATCTCCGTTTTGATGTCACAGTCCAGCATCTCCTGAAGGGACAAGCCCCCATCTTGAGGGGAGAGGTAAAGGTCCATTATGGATGCCACCACAGCACTATGGGGTGCGGGGGACACGTGCGTGCAGATGCAACCGCTCCCCCAAGATAAGATGGCTGAGTGTTTGGTGGCACGGATCAGAGATGTGGGTCACCCCACAACACTCCACCCCAGAACAGGAAGACAGTTTAAAAAGCTTAAGGTGGCCCATAAACTATAACTGGAAAAAAAAGGAGAGAAAGAAATGCATTACATATCCCGGGAATATTAAGTCACCACCACATGAAAAATCTATTTCATTTTAAACAAGTTATCAATGTCATTCATCCATATATACCAGCATTATTATTTCTCCATTTTGCAGTTTACAAAGGCTTTGCACGATTAGTTATCCTCCCACCAGTCATCTCTCTTTCCCAATTATCCTAACCACAGCTTAATTACATATTTCAAATTGTGTTAATGTAAATATGAAGAACTGCATGCTGGACCCTGACCCCATGCATTGCACAATTGAAAATAATTTATTGTTTTGCCTTGGTATGTTAGACAACAAAGTCCTGTGCTCCTCTAAGCATCATGCTAAACTTGAGGCCATTGAACTTGATGCTACGACTCTTGTGAACACCTGACCTTTCCCTATGACCCCATCCAAATATGCAACTGCAGCAATAGAACATGGATGCAATGCCTTGCATTTACAAATTGGTAACAAGGTAGAGTGAAGGAAAGGAGTGTCAATATGGAAGTTCCCTTAGCCCCTTAATGAATAATCGGAGCAACAGTCTGCTATGAATTCTCAGAATAATTCAACTACCACTATAGAGGAGAATTTGGAGCAGAAATATGCCACTGGATAGCTGGAGATGAAGGAAGAGATAAGCGGTGACCTATCTTAAGTATTATACTTTTCTGAGGTTATGTTCTTTTGTGTCCTTAATTTTTTCATCCGTTTACTTATGTAGAAACACAGTCTTTCAGCAGTTCTTTCTCTGTGCTTTACCAATGGATTTCCACAAAGTATCGGCCTCAACCATCTCTCAAATTTTAAAGTTATGTAGTGAACCACTCAAGGTTTAATGAGTACTCCATTAGAGCATTACATTCCTTGCCTATTCATTTGTTATGAATTTATAGCATGTGAAAATAAACCAAGCTCCACAACTTTTCAAATCAATGTTTGAAAAATAGTTTTACTGCTAAGTGATGTACTATGATTCATTTAAATTCATGATAAATTGCAAACTACAGGCCAATTCAATTATCTTTTTCATTACTGTTTACATATTGAGCTCCTCCTTCATGGAAGAATGAGTTCCTTCAGTATATATCACTGGGAAATTTCATTATGCTCGATTGAGACCTACATTTCAGGAACTAAAATTGCGACCCCAGTTATGCATTTATATTACGTTTTTAATTCCTTATACAAAAAATAACATTGGCAAATATTCCCTTAACTCAGACTGCAATTGTCATTATACCAGAAGAAAGCACAACATCCATTACATAAAACATTGGAACTCAAAATATTGAAATCAAGATCTGAGGAAATGGGCATCAGATTATATACCAAATTACCCAAATGTATAAAGGATACTACCCTTTTACTATATAAATTAAAAAGATATCTACAATGTAACATGTCCTACTCTGCCAGCCAATACCCTAGATCATTGAATCCACATTTTACTTTATAGAAATACTCTGTGATTTTGATAGATATTCGGGTGTACATTAAATTTAATGCGTATATGTTTGTACAAAATTTAACGCAATTGTTATCACCATATTTTGTATCTCAATTGAGCTTGTATGCAGCATTGTACTCCTTTTTAACGTGCCTTATATCATGTACATACACCACCATCCACCTTGTATTTGTAATATGATCTTAGGCCAAAGAAAATGTATTATCATTCTAAGGATAACTTTCTCATGTTAATTCTGCATTAAAAACTGAGATAGAGAATTAGCTTTTTACTTCTGTGTGATCGTAACTTAAAAAATACAATAATTCCATGACCATGGGGTCTTCTAGTGCATAAAACACTACCATAATTACTAACTATTGGGAAATTTTATAACAGATTTTAACATTGAGAGTGAACAATTTACATAAGATTTGGCTCAAAACAACAGATTCCAGCAGGTATAGCTTCATGCACAACAGGGGAAGAAGAGAGGTGCACCCACTCCCATCACGAGATAGGTCAACAACTTGACCAAGCAGCTCATACTTATCAGCATTTACGCATTGAATGTGCCTCCCTTGAAAATGAGAAAATGTATCGAGTGTGTGACAGAGTACCAGGTAGACCACACGCAAGATCATAAATCATGTATCACCTGTGAATGTATGCACTCTCAGATGCTCAAAACCAAAACATTTAAATGAACAACCAGTATAAATTGATTGTTTCACAAGTTGAACTGATACAAATTAGGCACCTAAGGAAGCTACCTCCATGTTCAAGCCTTACTCAAGCTAAGTTAGCCCTGTTTTTAAGACTGTTGCATAATTAATTAAAATTAGCAATTTTAATTAATCATGTTATTCCACCATATCACGCCTGAAACGTCTCTTTTTACTGTTGCATAAGACTGTAATTTACATAATTGCTGTGAGATATTACATTACCTTTATATTTTTTATGAACAAAATGCTAATAATCTATTAATACATGACAAATGCGACCAGTTCAATATTTCAACCCAAGAGACATGAAGCCATCCAGTACTAACGTAAATAGCAAGGCAAAATATGAGTCCTTATGCCTTACCCAATGGGCAGAACTGCACACCTCAAACCCGGACTGATGAGATTAATTACTCACTACGGATGCTAATTGTTTTGAAAGGCGACCATACCACCTGTGCATTTACATCATCCAACTTTATTAATGTTTCCCTCATGACTCGACAATTGTTTCATAGAAAAAATTGTGTTTACGAATACTCCAAAGGAGGCCCCAGGTAATAATGGGGGCCTTTCCCACCCCAACCTCCCTCCTGAGCAGGGGGCACCGGAGTGGTGCATGCACCCAGCAGAAGAGTTGTAAGCATGCCAACAGCACCCAGAAAGATGGCAATTAAATGACACTGACAGGGCCATGAAATAAATTCTAATTCTTGAATCAAAGGATGCACCAATTAAACAATGCCAGACCACATTTGTCCGAAAAATTTACTCTTGCAGATCCAAAAATGAGTTGCCAACCCTATGAGTCATGACGACAATTCCACCAATAGTCATTCTATCTAGCCATCATTTCAACGCGCTTGACCTATCTCAACAGCATCATTCAAGGGAGAAAACATCCTAAACAAGCTTGACAATGAACAGTGTAGCACGGATGAAATTGTCACGACAATTTTCATAGAAATAGGACTTCTAATTCCTCTATTTTTAATTTTTCCAGGCACTACTGCCACTGTTCAAGGCTTTTTACATCAGAATTCGGCGACCTATTTTAAATGTAATGTTATCATTATGCACAGAAATACTTCACTGGATCCCTTCACCAAAATTTGAAACATTATTTTATGTAAATAATTGCCCTTCATCTTTATCAAAATATGAGTGGAAGTTACAATGTTATTGTCTGAGATGCCATAAAAAAACTATTTGACATGTTTCATCTCAACATCAGATGGCTCCAATAAAAGCTTAAGTATGCGTGGCCCAATCCTGTGCTGTTGTTGGAAGAACAGTGACATGTTGTGTGGGTCAGACAGAAGACCTGTGCAAGTAAACCTCAACGTACACAATCCAAGCCGCTTCACCCCTTTATATGGGGGTGTTATAACTCATTAGTAGAAGAGCTTTCCAAAATTGGGCATTCTTTATTCTCCTGACTTTCTACATACGGTTCAGTAAATATTTGCCTTCACTAACAAAACTGTAAAATTGTTTGTAACCAGAATGACGGTATATGTTTCAACGATATGACTGATTTTGAACAGACATTCATAAGTTATGTGGAAACAGCTTGCAAAACCTTAGAAGTAACGGGAACTTTCTTCAGTTCATGGAATGATATCTTCTGAGGCCTATCAGACAGGTAATAAGAAACAGACCACATTTGGTTTCCTCTAGAGGTAAATTGATTATTGTTTTGATTTACTAACAGCTATGTTTCATTTCATAACAATAATTATATCAAAGTAACTACAAACATCAACAATTATTGAATTGTAAGACAAATGCCAAGACGACAAAACATGCGTTAGTAGCATTTGATGAAAAGTTACTGGGGCATTTAATAAGCACAAAAAAGCATCACTATTAATAGTCTATACCGAGCTTTGCTAAGCATTGGATGCTTGTGTAATTTAAAACTGATTAAAAAGTTTAAAGCCCACCGAAACAATAAATGGATCAAATAATTGCATTGTATATCTAACCAATCACTCCCAGAAAATAAAGCACTTTCATTCAGCCACTGTTTAGGCTTTTTCCGAGCCAAAGACAGCAGTTTACCTCTTTATGACTCAATGAACATTTTATTCTTAGTTATATAAATTTGAGTGTCAGTTCCCTGTCCAATTTTCCCTCTTAAAAAGCGATCATGCTTTAATTCATTAATAATTAAAGGAAACATACTTTAGGTTTGGAATATATCATAACTCTAGTCGAAATATGATTCGAATCCTCCAAAACGATCAGAAGTTGTATAAAAGAGGTCATGCATTAAGGGATGTGAAATACGAGGTGAGCAAATTATTAGCCATGATTTTCTCACACAATCCACCATGAACATCATCTTCATTTCACGCTCCTTTAATTTAAAATGTAGTCAACGGAAGGCAACGCGAGGGCGAGACAATTCGTTAAAATTTTACTTTCAAAACCGATTCCTTAACAGAACAAAACAAGATACAGATAATTATAAGAATTAAATCAACTTTTTGTACGCATATTAAAAATTTAATTGCCATTTAAATTCTTAGTTTACAACGAAAGAATAAAATCTGTTTACGGCGTACAATTTCCTTCATTCCTTGTAGTGTTTTTCTGTGACTCCAAAATCACTCAACTCAGAGTGACAACAATTACATATGGCTAGCGGAAGACACATTCGCCGCTATCGTAAAGCGGAAATTAACACTCTCTCCCAGACAGCAGGATTAAATAATGCCCCACACATTGACTTTACAAGTTTACGAATTTACTGTCGCGCCGATGCGAGGGAACTACGCCGAGCGCAGAAAGTGGATCGATTATGCGGCGCGAAAAAACGGGACGATTACTCATCGCCAGAGCCTAGGTGGAAGGGGGGAGCAGTGGGACTTTTTCTTCGATAACCGCGACAAAGTTAGAAGCCGAAATCAGTGTCATTTTCTCAGTTATCTTCTTCCAATGCAAATATGATGACACGCCCGGGTGCCGCTTAAACATCCTGTGGACGTTTAACAGCTTCCCAAAACATGTCTTTCATGACTCCTTCATCGCCGGTCTTTCCTCGTCACCACTTCATTGGTATTAATTTAAAATAAAAACGTAAACTACGAGAAAGAAGTACTCTTATCTATGACACTCAGAAAGTGCATTCGTTTCAGTTGCACCCTAGACACTCTAACTAAAGATTGGCGCACGAGCATGAGCGCGGGGTAGCTGTGCAAGGGAGGGTGAAAGGAGTGGTTAGTAAGGGAGGGTTTCGAGAGGTAGGTAGCGTCCGCCATTGCTATGGGTCGCGGGAGGGAGGAAGCGAGAGGGGATGGAGTGGTGTGAGGAGGCAGTGGGGAGGGTTAGGAAGGGGACGATCTGAAGGGTGGAGGGGATGGGATACCCGGGGTGGATCGATACTCGGGTAGAAAGGGAGTCATCCCTCCCTCAGCCCGCCCTTCTGGTATCAGAGAATGAAAACTAACCATAACGTAATGACTAGGGTGCATTTCTTCAAATTAACAAAACTCACTCCAGTACTTGGATCTTATTAGTTGGCGACGTTAGTCACTAACTGGGCATGAATGCCAGTGCGAAATAACCAACATTAACTAATAACATCGCGGTGCATCGGAACCGGTGAAACTGGAGCTGTCGTTTCCTAGGTACATATGTATCTTTCACTCGATAACTAATGAAGTCGGTGTAGGCAACGATGATTCGCTGCAAAAACGGCTCATATTTAGTCATAGAGAACAAACCCAGTTTATGATTTTCACTTTTATTGTAAGAAAGGCTAAATAAATATATACACGCTTTAGCGATGTATTTGAAATATCAATGGTTGGTCAAAACACTCAAATTATAATCTTCTACAATCAATAAATTAAAAAGCATCAAATCCTTAAAAGAGCAAATGATTAAATCATGTATTGAACTAACTCAAACCCTGGATTGCCTGTAAAAAAATTTACCAACGAAAATGAGACACATCCAAAATTTAAACGTGTAACATCTAAGCAAGTTTCCTTTACACGCCTCTAACGTTCACAATATTATACGAAGATTTGAGTCAAAGCAAAATATGACTACAATATTCCCAGGTTGGGTATTTACATGGGATGTTTGATTGCATTCTCATTTCCGGCAAAACCAAGGCCATGGTTTTATTTCTCTCAATATATTGAAGAACTATCACAGAGTAACATTAACTTTTTGCACAAATTCACCGATTTGCCGTTGCCATAGTTACGGCTTCTTCCATAGCAACCTTGAACATCATCAAAATCTTCCCGCCGAGATGAAACCACCTCCCCTCTCGCCGCCTTCATACTTCATACACGAATTATTGAGATTACAACCGATAGGATTGTTGTTCACGAATTACAGCGTATCCGAAGAGCACCATATTTTATTACACATATATTAATAATTAAAGTAACACAATAATACACCTTTGAGCATATACTTTCAAAATTGGTGATAACAGTAACGAAACTATACTCCTCTCTGGCGGTCGGATTCGTACACTTCAAATACTAACATTAAATAACAAACAGTAGCCGCTGGTTTCATGCAATACTTACAAGTTCACACAAAATCGTGTCCACCGTTAAACTGGGAATACAATCTTCTCGAATCACTTTATATTAATAATTACGTTCAGCACTTAACGTCACGTTCAAGGTTCTTCAGATACACAGTACAGTCGTTTTGTTAGCTCACGGACAAAGACAGACTAAATTTGAAATTTAACAAAACTCATTGGACGAACACAATCACGTGGTACATAACAGAGCACGCGATTGGCTCGTTCCCAGCATTCTGTAGGAGCCATGCTGAAATCGAAGTAAACCTCCACATGCTAACAACGGAAATTAATCTACCGTTTCGGGCGGTTTCCCCTTAATTTTTATTATATTATGACAGAGAGGCTACCAATCGACCATTGCAAAATATTTGTCGTAATTGGCTGCAAATTTTGTGATAGAGTTTTACGGAGGTAAGACTAAGTTTGCTATATTAATTCTGGACAAACGATTCTCCCGAGAACACACCCTTTAGGTTTAAGCCTCAATATGGCGCTCTACTTATGGCGGCAAACTATGAGGAATTATGCGGCAATTATTAGATTCAGAATTTTCTCATTAAAATGTATATCATAATGCTTCTTAAATTTATATACGCATAAAAATAATTTATTCGTTACTTTAAACTTTATTCTTACTGTTTTATACTTACATTAGTATGGGATAGTCCATTGCAATTCGCAGGGATGAATGACTCGTCCAGTTTTTTTTTTCAAAATTGCAATCAACATTGGATTACAACTAACATTTTATTAAAAGGTAACACACAATGATTGATATTAAATAAGACCCCACTTCTTGATACCACATAGAAACCAACTACAGTTTTCCCCGGGATATGCTTTTCTGTAAACATAATTGACTGCAAATCCGATGCTTATATATAAATTCTTGTTCTTCCTTATAATATCTCTTGGCGTCCTTCAAACATTGGCAACAGCCGGGATAAGGTTTTGATATATTTCAATTCCTTTCAAGAAAACCGTCTCGTTCAAATATTCATCGTGGTCGTGTAGCAGAATCGGGGTACTATTAATGGGAGAAAATCCAATTGCTGGGATCCCCACCTACAAAAATTAAACATATTTTATTTTACAAGGAAATCCCCAATCTAGGATCTCTTAATATGATTCATTTATTGCATTATATACAGTCACCACTTTAAATTTTATGCTATCTTTACCTCTCTCACATATCGGCTATCTGTGCCTCCTGGAAATATCAATGTCCTCAGCTTAAGGTTCCTATAATAAATAAAAGACAATGACACCAAGATTCCGAGTTAAACGGTTGCAACATTTGATCATGTTTTCGATGTCTGAAGCCATAACTGGATTATATTTATGTGGCAGCTAAATTATAGGATTAGAGTTTCAAAATGCATATATCATAGCCGTGCAATTAACCTTAATTCGTAACTTTAACCGAGTATAGAGTTATTTATTGCCAATTCAATCAATAAAAATTGTTTGAAACCGATCACGTCAAATTTTGATGACACTTGGCATTTTTATCTCAACACACAAGTTCAGTCACCATTCGAAATTTCACAAGCCTAGCTCTAATACATTTTCTTAGTAGTCCTTGAAACATTTTGCCTCATGTCAATTTCACTTTCTTAAGCTTACCACACAACGTCCACACTCTTCAGAAAGTCATACCTCTTTCACTAATCAATCTTTAAAAAATTGAAGTTAGATATCAGAAAATGATACATCTAGGGAAAATATGTATGTGCTCTTCAATTAACTGTTTGAGTTTAGAAAATGAATCGGGGTTAGCTGATTAGTTAGTAATCGTGATTATTTGATTATTCTCAAAGCACTCTTTGATATTAGATATCATGAACAAAATTTCACTAGGTACTCACCTAGAAGTCAGATTATGAGATATACCAACAGCAAAGATAATATTGGCCTATTTTTGAAATCGCCATGTTCGCTCACAAAAATGTTCTTAAAATTTTCTGAAACAATTTCAATGCTTAACTTTGAACTTGATTACAAGAAAAAAATAAGATTTTAAGCAGAGGATGGAACAATGCTAATGTAACATTTATTTCATAATGTAGCTAGATATCAGGTACAAGTCTCTCTCTGACATGAACACATTCAAAATTTGAAATATATTTCCTGATAATTACTTGTGATGATATTGCTTTCACTACACATGAAATGTATGCACTCACCTGCATGACACCATGGGGTTATGGGGGGAGAGAGGAATGAAGTAGCTATAAAAACCATAGACAAAGTAATCAACCCAAAGGTTAAAGTTGATGGTTTCCAGAGTAACTTTATGGAACTTGCAGCCATTCATTTTGAATAAAACTGTACATTTATTTTTAAATGACCATGGTTTCGACGATTAACGTCATCTTCAACCCGAAGGCTGGTTTGGTGAATATCACTTGAGTTCACTCATCCAGAGGACACAATGCACCTCCCTCAACAATAGACATTTATGAACTAATTTGTTTTTATTTTTATGTGAGAAGCTAACTCCCTTCAGAAAACAAAAACCTATCAAAGCACACAAAATGCATTGCATTTTCAAGAAGACACACTCACTCATAAAATGTAGGACAAGCCAGTACACTGTTTGAGAATGAAAAAATCCTAGAATTGGACATTTCCTCTTTCTCACTCAAGGTGGTTTTCTTTCTTATTTAGTTCTCACTAATCATGATTCATCATAAATGTTGAAGAATATTTTTATGGAAGAAAATTTTTGTTAACTTGCAACTTATGATTATTATATTATTTGTATATTAATTTATAATATTCATCTTTTTTATGCCAAAAATCACAAGTATTTGGACCATATGCTTTTGGCCATTACTGATTTAACCCTTCATTGACAGTCCCTTAGAAACTAATTGAGTAGCTTCAGGCATGATGCTGTGGAAGTCAAACATAATGAATAATTGATTGTACCACTTTTCCACTTGTAGAATTTATTTTACGAATGGACTCTTGATGATTATCGTGTTTCGATGGACCTGATGATGATGTGATACATCAAAACCCGGTCGTAAAATAAATTCTATTAAGTGGAAAAGTGCTACCGTCTATTATTCATTATGTCCCTTAGAAAGTTAAAAAAACAGTTGTGTGGGTGGGTAAAAAATCAACTTGGACACCAATGGTACCCCAGTTAGTTTTAATTTCAGTGGTAGCCCAATCCCCCCTTGGAGTGCATTGAGGAGAGCACGCCATCTGTCAGATGGGACTTTAAGCTGTGGACCCCTCAGCTCCTTTTGTCATTAAGAGTTGGTTAATACCAATGCAGGGTCTCTCTCCACGCTTCCTCCTTTCCTGTACATCCCTAATGGTGCAAATAACATCGGATGTTGGTCACCTCCCCTTATAAATACTAGGTACATCAAACATTTCCCCAAAAATTTGAAACTTGTACATAATTGGAGAGAAAATATGAAAAAAAAACCTGTACAGTACAGGCCACTCAAGGATATAATTGTTTTGGATTTTTGTTGACTCGAAGTCGAATAATTTGAAAGTTTCACTTATCATTTTAACTAATTTAGACCTGAATACACGTCCACACTGCCATGACAACTGGCCAGAAGATCACACCATTCAATCATGACCCTATGAAGTTCACAATCAAAGATTTCTAATACCTTAACTTCATCTTTGGGATCAATCTATCTTCACTCACTTCAAATTCTCCACCACTTTTTTCCAAACTCCTAGCTACTCCATAAGATCTCAAAGGAAAAAAGAATCAAGTTCAAATGTGTCAAATAAATATTGTTTTTTGAATTTGGTGTTCATCAGGGTTACCAAAGGCCAAATTATGCATGTGTTGATAGAGTGATAAAAAAATGAAAAAGTGCAACAGGAATATACAGCTGGTGCTTAATCATCAGTGCTCAACTCAGATTTCATATTGAACACTCCCCATTAATTTATTAAAAAATAAGGAAAACTGAATAAATTTATGGAAATGTTGCAATGAATTTATGATATCTATGGTACTCCTCCAGGCTTAATCAAGATTTTGAAAGAAATTTACCAATTCAGCTATTTAATTTTTTCATATAAATAATTGTAAATATTGTGCGACTCAACGCAGCACAGTAGGGTTAAAGGGGCTGAAAAATGCAAGTAAAAACAGCTACTACAAATAGGAACTTGAAATGATCATATCTACGACAATATGACTCAGTGAAGAAGCTTGATATTTTTTGTGGTTTAAGAGAAAGAAATTAGCCATTCTATAATTTTTCATAATGGTATTGTATTTCTTTTATATTTTCTGCTGTTTGGAGGTAATTATCCTTCGCTATTCATTACCGAGTTACATTTTCCATCTATAATAAACATCAATATGGCATATGTGGCACTTCAGTCAGCTAAGGAAAATCAGGCAAAGAGCATTTTACCATTGGCAACAAGGGAAATTACCTGCAGGCACCCTCGTTATTGCACGCGGTGACTGCCCTTCTATAATCAATCAGCAATAACTCTTCCACTGAAAATAGACTTCTACTCCTGCACAAGTGCCCCCAAGTTTCATGGTACATATTAACATTTTCAGGACAGTTCACTAAATCACAAGAGTCGAAAAAACAGCTCAGAAGGAAATTCAAAATGCTGACAGGAAGGATGGAGTTCTGTGTTTCTATTTTGGCGTTTATTTGAACATAATGACAAAAGAGTGATGTCTAGTTTGATATGACTTCCTCAGGGTATCAAATTTAGGTTCTATAGTTAAAATGAAGGATGCTCTCTTTGGAGCAGAGGTGGAAACAAATATGAACCTCTAGAACATTCCGGAATTTGCAAACCTTGTTCCAGTGCCTGTTCCCATTAAATCAATGCTTCAATTTCAAAGAAATTTCACAAAATGGACCAACAAAAAGATATTTAGATGCCCATTAGAAGTTATAAGTATCGTTTGTAAGAAGTTTAGCACTACATTAAACTGTTGATATCATCCGTATGCTAATGGATGCACAATGAAGCAAAGGATAATCAAGAAACAAAGATAACTGAAATATGTGGAAAATATGGTTGTGATATACACGTAAATGTACATGTAAACAGAGAATCCTCTTTCATTCCTTGGGATTAATTTATTTTATTTTTTTTACAATGGAAAGTACAATTTTTTTTCTGATTTTCATCCAATTTTATAAAGGTGGAATTATGGCTTCACGAGAACTCGGAACTATCATCAAATGAATAGCTGGATGTATTTTCCCCAGAAAGCTAAACCAAACAATCACGTAGCCAGGGAAAAACAAGTGACTGGTGAAGAAATAATGTTTACAAAGAAGCACTAAATCATATTCATAATCGTCATATGATACCGATTAAATGACGACTCTTTTGTAGCATAGTAAAGCTTATGTATTTGCTCAACTTAGCGGAGAATATCAAATTCTCAGGTCTAATGAATATGAGGGAAATGATGATGAAAAGGTACAAAAATAATTTTTAAATAAAACTTCAAATGCTATTGACAGCTCTTATTTTATGAAATTTAATACTTTTAAGAAAACTCTGATATTTCGAACTTGTATTTCTTTGAAATTATATCAAAATTTCAAAGCAGTCAATTATCTTTATGATTATAATTTAATTAAAATTTTGTAGTGTTGGGAATAAAATATCACAGGTAATCCGCACACCTAACACAAAATTATAGAAGCCCCTTCATTGGAGAAACGTCAGAAAACTCAAATTTTAGCGAAAAGGGGTAGGGTAAATAAACTAGCGGGAAAAGATTTTGCAATTTTAGACATTTTTTCTATCCTGATAGCATGCCTAACATTCCTTAGTTATGGAGTTAAGACAGGAAAAAAATTGAACAACAAACATTTGTTAGTTACCAAAAAATATTTCTTTTTTCCTACATAAAAATCATAAGTAAAGGTATGAATCTTATAACATCCTTAAACTGAAGATACAACTACAAGAGCATTGCCCTTTTCTGGTTATCACCCAAGATAAAATACTGATACAAGATAAAACCTGATATTTGCCTAAATTACTTTCATCAGAAATCATTTTCCCATCATTATTATTATAGTAATCAACCAGTTTAGGTAAGTTTTGGATAGAACCAACTACCAAATAAATATTTTATTCCTCCTAACAAAACACAACCCAATATCCTACTCTACAACAAGTCCCTCTTCATCTCAGGATACTTTCTCTCTACATCCTGTCCAACATCCCTATCCTATTCCTGCCCTTTCTGCCTAATGCCCTCCCTTGTATCACAATCTTCAACATCCCAATGCTAATCAATATGCTTTGCATCCATCCTTCCTTCCCTCTTATTTTAACATTAATCTTAAGTTTTGGCTTTATATAAAACTGAATAACCATTCTTTTATTTACATTTATTCTAATCACATATCTTGGACACTGCATTTCCAATGCACTCAGCAAAGCTTGCAACCCCTTGGCCGATTGACAAACTAAAGCTTGACCATCAGCACACCTGATTTTAAGAATTCCCCACCATCTTTCATTCCTACCTCCAGCTCTACCCCTGCCTCTTTAATAATTTCCACATATATACATTGAACAGAACGGGTGATAATGGACAATCCTGCCTGACTACTCCCAGCCCATCCAGACTCTCCAACCCCCACTCACACAAGAGCTCTCTGAGACGTACAAGTTGTGGATTAGCCTCCTTTCCCTCCAATCTAGCCTTTACCTCTATTGGAATAGGAACTAACATGGATCTCACAAAATCTTCCAGTCAGATTCCTTCTTGATAGATGCCACAAATCAGTCCATATAGACTCTTCCTCACATATTTTCCTAATCCTTTAAACAGCTCAGCAGGAATGTTGTCTACCCCATGGTCTTATTTGACTTCATTTCCCTTAATGCCCTTTCCATCTCAGCACCGAGTATGCCTGGACCTAAGGCATCTTCATGTACATCATATTCTCTTTCTATGTCTAACCTTGCTGGCCTAGGATCTTTACCATACAATTCTTTTATATATTCCTTCTAATAGACAAATTTCAAGAAACTGCAGGAGATGCCGCAACAGTAACTTTTAACGGAGTCATCCGCTAACATCTTTGCACTTCCTTCAGCCTAACTGTTTACATTCTTCCATTTTCTTCTCTCATCCATCTTCGTAATCATCTCATCCATGATCCATGGTTTCCTTGTCGTTTTCCTATTAATGGTTCCTATAGTTTCTTTTGAGGCTTTCGATATCCCTTTCTTGATACATTCCCATTTTTATTTGATAGTTCTCAGCCCTTCACAGTCATCCGTGATTTTCTCTACAGCCTGCTGATACTCCTTCCTGGTCAATCTACTTAATGCCTCTATATTCTATTTCCTAACCCACAGCCCCTGCCTTATCTTTTTGAATCAGATGCTACACTTCATGACTACTAAATTGTGATCAGAGCCCACATTCGCTCCCAGGAAACTGCGAATTGATTATACTGTTCCTAAATATGCGTCCAACCATAATATAATCTAACTGATAACTTTCTAAGTCACAAAGGTATTTTCCATATATACCCACACCTTTTGTGGTGTCTGAACCATATGTTGGTGATGGCTAACTCTTGTCTCATACAGAACTCAATTACTTTCTCCCCACCATCATTCCTTGTACCTTAAACTTGGTCCCCCACTTCATCACCATCGCATTCCAATCCCCCATCACTATCAAAGTTTTCCCTGCAGGAACACACGCGATTATATCCTCTAACTGATGGTATACTCAATTGACTTCTTCCTCTCTATGATTGCTTGGTATCTATGACCTGAACAATGACCCAAGTTCATCGGTTCTGCCTTTATCTTTACTAGTAATATTCTATTCGTCATTTTCTCTATGTTAACTATGCTTCCTCCTAACTTTTTATTCAATATTATGGCAATCCCTTGTAGGCTCTTGTCCCCTCTGCTATATATATATTACCCTATTACTGTCACGCCAGTAATCTCCACTATCCTTCCATCCCACCTCGCATGGACCTAAAATATCTTTATTTCTTCTTTCCATCTTTTGCTTTATATTCTCTAATTTTCCTGTCCTCAGCAATGTCCAAACATTATAAGTTCCTAATCTAACTGATTCGTTTTCTAACTCATTTATTTTTCAAACTTTAACATCTCCATTCCTTTGGAGAAGATTTTGCTCAGAGATTTTTCACTTAGCATAGAGTACATATACTTACATGGCATCAGTCTCTCTCTTGAATGCCACCCACCATGGGTTTGTTTCATCCAATGGTGTTACAGAAACCTTTGGATTCTTCTGCATAAAAGAGAAGGAAGTGCCAGGGCCAGCCTCTGAACACCACTTTTCAATTGTGGCCAGAAAGGCCGCATGATCAATCGTCACAGCCAGTCTCACATCAAAGATAACCTGTAGTTCTGGTGGCACCACGTTAGGCTGTACACCACCCTGGAGAGAAAAAATTAAGATTTCACAAACAAAGACAGCAGGCATTAAATGTAATCACTTTGTAATATTTGAATTATTTAATATTAAATTTCTTTTTATTCATAGACAGTTTTACAAGGAGGGTTGAATGAAAAATTTGTTAACATAACTTCTGACTTTTAACATTGGAACTAATTAGAAAAATGCTTGCACTGCCATCTGCTAAAGACATGGGAGAATGATTGTTTCACTTTAATTTTACAAGATCGTCAGTGAACACTGCAATCATCACTGCAGAGTATCATACCTTTCCTGCATCCACTCTATGAAGGGAAAATCAATCGTGAGAATTAGTATTTGGTTATGAAAAGAGCCACAGGGTAATTTTGATTGCTGCAAACACGTGAGTATTTACTATCTCAAACATTAACACCAAAAACGCTAAACCCAGAAATTTCTTATACATGCAATGGCTACTGCTTATGACATGCCATTAACCACTCATAAGCACATTTTAATCACCCCTGTGGAATCTGCAAGCTGCTCTAGCATGGTCACCAAAATTGGCAGAGAGTATAGACTGCAAATAGTTTATATTATTATGCCATTATTACAGTAGCAATTAACAAAGCCATTGTCAATTTGATTCCCAATGCTGATGTACATAGGCACAGCAGAAGAGGGTGTAATGACTTGAGGATAACTGCCATTAACTCGGCTGTGTTTGCTAAGAACTCTTGTTGTGCTGGTGTGAAATTCTTGGAGGCAATACCTAGAAAACCAAGGGAAATAAAATTTTTTGTCATTTAAGTCTTAACTGAATCAGTTCTTGTGTGAACATCAATTCTCTACTGTGAATGAAATTATGTCTCTCTCTGTTGTTGAATGATATTATTCTTATGCACACTGCTACTGTTTCTGTTTACTTTTTCATTTGGGACTACCATTTGTATTCAAACTCCGATTGCATTTGCGTCTGCCTGGAATATTTGCAAATAATGCGACATATTGCATGCATGTCTCAAACATCTTTTAGGAACCAATAAATATCAATCATCTGAAGCTCAGTTTTGTTCTCTACACTCCCAAGTCCCACCATTTATTTAAAAGATTAATGAGTACTCCTTCCACCTTATTTTATGATCATCTGGTGACAAAAATGTTTTGGTAGTTACACATAAAATGGGCAAAGTGGAATTTCAAAGAAAAGCACTATCTTTGTTCCATCAATCATTCTTCCAAAAAATGTTGTCATACTCCCAAACTCACTCAGTATCAATCTGTGTATTCCATAAATAGCAAAGAAGACAAACAAGGAAGTGTGGTGGATGAGGAGAGGGGTTTGATGGGAGAAATCATAAGGAGGCAGGAAAAATGGATGGAACTCATATTGTTCTGCAGTGGGATGTTCAAGGCTGTGATCAAGGGGAGGATGTTATGGAAACGAGAAAGGGGCAGGAATAAGATAGGGATGTTGAACCAAATGAAGAGAGGAACAAAGTATGCAGAATTGGCCCTATTGTATGGCTGGATGTCAAGTTGTGTTTTGTTAAGAGAGACAATGGAATTGTCATTGTACCATTTAGCAGCTTATGTCCATCAAAAACCTACCTTAACCAGTTGATTACTTATAGGGTTCATTTGTTTTCTAGACACCTACTCAGTGGAATGCTTACTTTTACTTAAAACATTTGATGTATCCAATGATATTATTAGTATTAATAATATTTTAATTTTTTAAAGGAGATACTGTCAAAGGAACTCTAATAATGGAAGAAAGGTGTTTGCATGTTCAAAAGATGTTGATGCTCATGCATTTTTATAAATATTTAGCCTCAGAACTATAAACCAATTAGAATATGTGCATTTGCCCCACAGGACAAGATTTTAGGTTACATCTTCATAATATACATCAAGATATTACCACTCGGTCATGAACGTACACCACCTGCACTGGCACTGAGTTGGCTAAAATGTAATTAACTTGCATGCTGTTTTAAAAAACTATGAATATTCAGTGCTAGGAAAAATATGAGGTGCCAATCTTAAATGTCTTGAAAGTAAGCATGTTGAGAGTACATGTAGTATTTCCTTCACATTTCCAGATAAATCTTTACCCAGGAACTGTACATGTCATTCTAATGTATAAATAAACTCAAAAGTTTTGTATGGACCAAATTACTTTGGCAGTATTCATAAAAATCTTGTGTTTTATCAACTTTGAGTCTATGTTAAACAATGGCTTATGTGTATGACCTTGTAAATTTTGATATAAATTAATAGTTATTACCATTTAATATATTTTTCAGAAAAGAAGTGTTCCTTGGGAATGCATTCCCTGGTGAAGGTGTCATGGAAGATAGCTAGGTGGTTTCCAAAAAATCTAAACGTGGTCAATATATCACACTATTTCAATTTTGGCTGCCTATGACTATTTTATTTTGGTATTTTGCCATTAATATTAAAATGTTGTCGTTCCATTTTATCTCATTCTAATGGTGCCTTTTTACAGACAATACAAGTACTGGGCACCACAAAATAGATTAACTTATTCCTAGAAGGATAGCCATAAAAGGTAGGCTATATAAGTCACTTGTAAATAATTGTTATGGAGTGAAAACTTAATAAAAAATACAAGAATTTGCATGGTGTCACATTAAATCTAGAGAGTTTTGCCACCAGCAGCTTACTAATTGATAACAAGCAACCTGAATATTTGCAACAGAAGTAAGTTTGGTCAGTGGTAGTCTACAATGGACAATATGACTGATTTGTCTCTGTCATTCCACAGCGAGAAATCTTATAAGAGCTCTTGATGCACTATTTTGTCGAGTCGAGTGACTTTTAAGCTTTCAGGGCTCTCTTTACTTTGTTATGACAGGATTATAAGCGTTAGTGAAATAAATAGGACAAAATACTCCCTACTTAATACTAATATAATCTAACTTTAGATGAAATTAGCATTAAGCAGAGGGTATCTTGTGATAGAAGTAGTGATTTATTTATTATTGTGTTGGCCAGGCATGTGATATAGAACATGTCATTAAGCCATTTAAGAGAGATATACAGTAAATAGAATAAGAACAATAAACGAAAGCACACTTCAAAGAGATACAGCAACGAAACCCTCATAAAATTTAGAAAAATACATAAAAACACTACATACACATCCCTCCATGTAACACAGCTGACAATCACAAGTTCTCATTCATTAACTCATACTCTCTGTAATAGCGCTTGACTAATAGTACCTTCTTGAGTTCAGTTTCAAACCCATACACAGTGGGTTTATTTTCAATATTCATTGGATATTTGTTAAAAAATAAGTGAAGAAGAGTGATGATGACCTCTCTTAGATATGGCACAAGAATGATGAATTTAATGCAATTGCTTCACCCGCACGTGATATCACAATGTATGGATTAGTATGGCAAATATAAACCTGAAATTTTTCAAAGCAAAGTACATTAACAAATATATATCCATGTTAGTGTCGTTACTTTGTAGTAAAAAAACAGTGCTCTTCCAGGAGTTCTGATGGATACTTTGGCCACAGCTTTCGAAGACCTATGCTCCATGGATATGGCCTTAATAACATCACTAGTGTTTCCACAAAGGAGTACATCATAGGACAGACTTAAATAGATTTTGATTTAATTCCAATATTTCCAGGTCATCTAAAGAGGTGACATCTCCAGTGGTCCAGGTTCCAGGACATCTAAAGAGGTAGCCGGAACAAGTTTAAGAATATTGAAGGATCTGCTGCCATTTTATTCATCATATCTCTGCTGCGTGAGATTGCCAGTCAAGAGCATCATTTAGTACAAGTGTCACAAATGCTGAGGAACTAAATTGTTGCACTGATTGAGAAGAAGACAACTTGAAATTTGAGGGCAGATTTTATTATGGAAATTCAGAAGACTGGTTTTATTTTCATTCAATGCTATTGCTCTTTTACACCAGTCACTCAAGTTAGTTACAGTCAGACATGCAGAATCATTAACCTCAGTAAATCCATCAACAAACCCTAATGTTGAAGTGTCATCAGCAATGATGTAGGGTCACTTTGTCTTTAGGAAGAAGAGACTGCAGCTCATTTTAAAAAATAATAAAATTGGCTCTAAACTTTATCCTTGCAGGACCCTGAGATCAGACATTGGCATGTTAAATCGATGAATGTTATTTACCAGCCTTCAGTTATCAGTTTCTCAGAAATTAACACAAAAGGAAAGAATCGAAGATTTTCATTTCCACAGGAAAGAATTTATTGTGTCAACTAGTTTTGCTGCACTGCAACATCATCTGGTTTGGTCTGGTCTTTCCCAGATGATGCTACAGTGTAGCAAAACTAGTTGAAATAATAAATTCTATCCTGTGGACACAGTTCTTGATTCTTTCTTTGTGCATTAACATGGATTTCCACAAATTGGCCTTAACCATCTCTCAAATCCAAGTAAATAATCTAAGGAAAACAGAGTTAACTCTTCATCACCAAAGCATCCCACAAACATTGCATCTATATCCCTGTGATTACAAAAAGGTATCAGTTTGCCTTAGGAAGATCGAAAAAATCTTCTCCAGGGATGGATGGAATGCCCCAAAAATTGTTGTTGGAATGCAGAGACTAAATAAATAAACCCCTAATTTATTTAATAATTAATCTTTGGGACATGAAATTTTTCCTAACAAGAAATTTGGGTAAATTTTTCCAGCATGCAAAAATGAAGGTGTAAAAACTGATAAAAATAACTATCAATATCTCTTTTGCCTCATTAACTATAGTTATTTTTTTTATTTTAGATTAATAGGGGTTCAAGATGATTTCATAATTATTTCTGATTCACGATGAGGAAAGGCACTGGGAAGACAGATTTACAGAGCCTGCATTCATGGATGTTTTCAATGCCATAACCTTTTCCTTGGATAACCAGAATTTAGTTCTTGCCTTGTTCCTAAATGTTACTTGTGCCTTTGACCTCATTGAGCATCCATTGCCCTCATGTCATTGGCATCCTTTTGATATAACCAAGTAGAGTAGGTGGTAGAGTCATAGCCTTGCAATGAACAAGACATCATAAGTTTTAATTCCGTAACATTTTCCAATGATTCAAACCTAATCATTTATGATTAAAGTAGTCACAATCTTCTGGTTAATAGGAAAAAGGTCTTAGACAGTGTCTGGAAATTGGTTTACGACAAATGAAATTGCAAAAAGACACAGGTCCTTGCATTTAACTGTGCAATATTGCAAGAGTAAATAAATTTTAATCTCAGCAATAATAGAATTATTTTTGCAACCAATATTAACTTTTTAGGACTAAAAGTTCAACAAACTGGTGCGTAGAAGATTCATATTAATAATTTCTGTTCTAAACTGCACACTGTGATGTGAACCATTCAATTCCTGCTAACCGCAGAGTCTCTAGAGGTATTAAATGTCTCTCTCTTGTATCATTCTAATTATTTCTCCAGATCATTATATGGAAGAGTATTCTGAGGATTATCTGTGTGAATGTTGCACAAAGTTTTCTTAATTCAAAAAATTAAATGTTCTTACCATTCCATCCATGCATATACATGCCACGTCTGTCTTCTTCAAAAATAATATTATTCTCCTTCACAATTATCGTGATATTCAACAAGAAATCATCACAACAGCCATACAAGATCCCATAAGTCCACAATTTCATATGAATGCCCAATCACAATGGGAGTCAGAATTTTTAATACATTACCACTCTTATTGAAAGTGAGTGATAAATTATGCAGTCTTAACATCAAAACACAAAATCCTCCTTCTAATGAAGTGCTATTTTTTACTGAATGAATTTTTAAAAAACAAGCAACTGTAGTGTGTTGCATTTTTATTACACACCTAACTGTATATCTATTTTTTTAAGCATTCCTCATAGAGTTGAAATTCGTATGTATTTTGTAGTTACAATTCTGCTTGATGGCCTCTATAACTACATAATATTCATGGTCAGTGGACATTAAATATATCATTATTTACATTATCTCATGACTTCACTTGCCCCTGTACATAGGCACGGTCATTAACAGTACATGAAGGACCCTCAACCCTCAGGTTCAAACAAGCAAGGGCCTAGAATGTTGTTGATTCTTGTCCTGTGCAAAGACGGACACTTAAAGGAGTTTCAGTTCAAGATGCTTATTAATGCAAAGAAATTGTCACAGTGGAATACAGAGCAAACAAAAAGGGTTGTATCATGAGAAGCACTCGAACAGACAGGTTAAGGCATTCAACAGGTGATTTTCGCAGTGGAAACACATAATTTTACTAAATATCAACAATGCAATTGCACATCCCAAAGTGGAATGTCATGTTACAGATATATACAATCTAGTGGCCAAGGAATGATATGATATTCCCTTTGACACAGTATATATGTAACCCAAAGAGTCAGAAAACATTAGGCAGGCATAGCACAAGGTGAAACTTTCAGAGTGGTCCCATACATTCCATTTCAACCAGTCCCCACTATATGTAAATTAACTCATAATTACAAAATATATCACAAAAATTATAGACATTCAATACTTACATTTCTGTAAAGCAGCATGAAAATAAAAGGTAAATGCTGAGATAAATTGTTATTTCAATTATCAGTATTCTTGCAGCACGGATAATGATCTTTAAAATAACGATGGAAATCTTATAATTATGTTATCAATCATTTGTCAAATATGATCCTGTCTTAAATGTACATCAAATAACAGAAAATGTAAAAATCTTACTAACAAATGATGTACCTCCACTTAATGAATTATACGTTTTCTTTCCTAAGTTTAGTCACAATATAAGCAAGCTTTCTTAAATATACTGAGGAATATTCCCTTTAAATGATTATGGAAATGCTAATACTACCTTGAACAAAAAGTTCCCGGAATAACCACCGTGTGGCGCTCCCATCGTTCCGATTTGAGTTCTGTTTTTTTTTTGTTAAATTGGTACATCTGTTGTTGATATTCCCTTTAAATCTTAGTGTCATAACTTGACATTTGCAAAAGTTACGTAGCCAAGAGTACATCTATCTCTGTGTGTGTTGGCGATTTTTTACAATTGCAGAAATGGATTTAAATTTGCAACAACGAACTTGCATTAAATTTTGCGTAAAAAACGGATTTAGTGGCGCACGGACGTTGGAAATGTTGGAAAAGTGTTTCGGCAACGATTCTCTAAAAAAAACGGTCGTTTACCAGTGACACGAGCTGTTCAGAAGTGGTCGTGAGTCAATCGAAGATGATGAACGCAGTGGCAGACCATCGACATCGAAAGTCGGTGAAAAAATTGATAAAGTAAAAGAAATGTTGGTCAATAACCGCAAATTAACCATCAGAGAAATAGCGGAGGACTTGAACATTGCCTATGGATCCGCCCAAGACATTGTGGTTAATGATTTTGGTTTCCGTCGTGTAGCAGCAAAGTTGGTGCCAAAAGACCTCAATTTCATGCAAAAAGGAGACCGTGTTGACGTCGCAAAAGACATGATTTGCGAGGCTGAATCCGATCCCACATTCATCAAAAGGATCATTACTGGAGACGAGACGTGGGTTTATGAGTACGACACGCAATCCAGACATCAGGCAAGTGAATGGCGTTCACCAAATGAGCCGAGACCAAAAAAACCACGTCGTTTTCAGTCAAAAAAGAAGGCAATGCTGACGGTTTTCATGGATTACAACGGTGTAGTGTATCATGAATTTTTGCCAGAAGGCCAGACAGTAAACAAAGAGTATTATTTGGGCGTTATGAGACGTTTGCGTGAAGCAATTCGCCGAAAGAGACCAGAAATCGTCGCACAGTGCGTCGAGACCGTCGCACAGTGCTATCATTATTCGTAATTTTTTGACGAAAAATGCAACAAATACCATCCAACAGCCACCGAATTCACCTGATTTGGCTCCCTGTGACTTCTTTCTGTTCAATCGAGTTAAAAAACCATTACGGGGAACGCGTTTTAGCAGCCGAGAGGAAGTAATGGAAAAATCGCAGGAAGCACTGATGGACATACCGAAAACCGAATATAAAAAATGTTTTGAGGATTGGATCAAGCGCTGGCATAAGTGTGTTGCAGTCGATGGGGATTACTTTGAAGGGGACAATATAGATTTAGATGAATAAACTTGTATTTTTAATTTTCTGAATAAATTCCGGGAACTTTTTGATCAAGGTAGTAGTTCTTTTTTCATATTGCTCAGATATAATTCACAATAGCACACAAATAAATACTGAAATTAACATTCCCTATGCAAGTTTCCCCTATTAGCATTAACTGCAGCAAACTATTGATATTATCAATGGGCTAATGTATGCCTGACAAAGCAAAGGATAGTTGAAAAACAAACAGATAATCAAAATACATGGAAAAAAGGTTGTGATACAATAAACAAATTCCACTCTTATGAATCAAAAAAGTTATTAAAATAGAAACTGTGATAAAGAAACAAATGAATACTCATTCCATTCTCATGAATAATTTGACTTGTTTTAGCAATTGTCAAAGTGCAATTTCTTAAATTTGAATTGCTTGTCTTTGCATTTCCAGGTTTTCTATCCATTTTGGTTGTCTTTTGGTGATGACAGTTTCACTGGCCATCCTGCCTCCGTCTTCAGGTCAAAGGACCTGAAGACCCAAGCAGGATGGCCAGCAAAACTGTGATCACCTAAAGACAGCCAATGCAGATGGAGTACCCAGAATGCGAAGACAAGCTATTGAACATGTAGTTTAAGAAAAGCAGAGAACTATCAGTTATATAAGAGGATAGGAATGAATTGCCTGAAAATTGAGCAAATTGCGTGGCCAGGATAAACCACAAAAATAATAGTGATTGGAGGATGAAAATTGACAAATATGGCTGAATAAAATGTCAGTAATTAATGACTTATTTCTTACACAGAGTAAAATTATACATTTGCTCACCTTCAATAAGAACATGAGATTCTCATGGATAATGAATGAATGTGAGAGAAACAATGAATGGCAGACTCAGACACCACAAAAATGTTTAAATTATAACATTCAACACTATCCACAACTTTTGCTTTTGTGATCAAGATAAAAACTTTTAAGAGAGTCGAAGTTTTCCAAACTTGTGTTTTTTTTAAATATATTGAAGTTTCAAAGAATTGGATTCTTTCCAATTGTAATTTTATCAAAACATTTTGAAGTACTGCGAGAAGAAACTGGCACGGATAATCCACAAAACAGATAATTGTCACATTGATAATTGAGAGTCTAATGTGCATCCAAAGCAGAGCAATCAACTTTTAATTTTTTCATTGTAACTGGAAATTTTTTAATTGCATTAATTTATCTGCAGGATATCATCCATCTAAAGTCAGCCCGAGACAGATCAAAACGGATTACCAATGGCTTAGTTAAACTCAAAAATATTTCAAAAACTGCAATGATTACCTTGACTTGTGTGAGGTTAATAGTTGTTACATCACCAACAGTGAGATTAGGGTTGGCCTCTAATTTTTCCTTCTCCTTCTGGCGGAAATCCATAAATCTGTCAATAATAATACGAAGTTTCTCCCCAGCAGTCGTGGGATGCATCAAAGACCCATGCCCAGGGGTACCAGGGCAATTAATGCACACATCTGCAATCAAAAGACAATACATTCAGAGAACTGCAACTGAGGAAATATCATTTGAAGAACATATGTGCAGCACAATAATCTGACAAATTTATCAATGAAAAAATTGAAATAACCCATATTTCAGAATGGACTTTACGAATAAAAGTGCACAAACTATCCAAACCCACGATGATTACCACTAAAAGGAATAAAATTAGGACCAGTTATCCTGTCAGTATTCTCAGCAAAACTTCATGCAAATGCAATCTTAGTGGTTAATAACATATTTTATTTACAATTAATAAAGTATGATTAACATTAGAGCAGTAGGACCGACTGTCACAGAAAATTTGTGAATAACTATGCAGGAAATAGCCATTATTTTGGATAAGAATCTCAGTTCAGCATATCATATTGACCAAAACTGGGGTTTTGATTTCTGTCATACCTGGCGTGTTCTTTGGTCCCAAAAAATCAAAACCTCAATTCCCTCTACGCGAAACACGCCATAGATTGGAAACACAATAGCAATTTGACCCAGAAATGCTACATATCCACCCTAAAAGATTAAAAATGGACGCTCTCGAGCAAATGGAGATTCAAAGGCACTTGGCAGACCACAAAACAATACTTTATAACAGGCAATTATATGACCTTGCCTCCCCTCTCCTTTCTGAAAAATTGGCATCAATGGTAAACAAATCCAATGGTTCAACATACCCATTTGCCCCTACCCCACCCACGCATCGGAGCAAACCCAATGCCAATGCATTTCCGTTTTCTTTTTCAGCTACCTGAATTAACCCCAAACACTGACTTTCAATTCTGGAAAAATCCTGATCCACCTTCAACTTTCCACCCTCCCTCACCCTCCTACATAACCACCCCCTCTCCTCAAGGGTACACTAACCCAACAGTTCTATGTATCTGGCCCCCCCTCCTATTCCCGGCCCATTCCCTGGACCACACCCAATGCCTAGTCATAACCAAGGTGCCATTGCCTCTCCTTCCCATAACTGAAAAACCCCAACCCTCCCCCCTCACCTTCAACTCTCCACCCTCCCTCATACATAGCCAGGGGAAGATGATTCATTTGCGTCAAAGAGTATTTTTCATGGCTGCTGAAGAGGCCTAGGTAATAATTGACCAAACTTTTGTACTTTCCACCCACTCATTGACAAAATCACCAACTCTCTCTCCTTGACAAAAAGGCATCAGGGAAGGATTCCACTGTCGCTAAACTGTTAGACAAGGATGGTTTCCATTTCGAAGCGTGCTCCTTCTTGATATCTGGGCATTAAAAAGAAAGTCTCATATCTTCATGGCAAACCTCTTTTATTGGCTTGTGTATTTCAAAAAGGCTGATGACTAATCCACCCTTCTAGGTATTTTTTAGTAGATTGGTGTAGATGACAAGACCTACTCACTCCATTATCAAAAAAAACTCTTACCGGCACCTGAAATTCATGGATAAAATATCAATACTTTTTCAAATTTAGATGAGTTTGCCAGGCCAATCACTTCTCACCCATCCTTTTCAATGAAATCTTTGAAAAGATAATACAAGAGTGGAAAAAGGGAGCAACCTACAATGGACCTAAGTTAGGGAAGAGGATCCAAAGCACCCAACATTTGCATTTGAAGATGACATCATCCTATAACGGCAGATGATCTTAACACTGCGAGTACTCAGATTAAGACTTCAAAGGTTTGAAGCCGAAACCACAGGACTCCAATTTTCCTTAGAAAATATGGAAATTAATGCTTTCGACCAACATAATTCTAACACATTTCTTCATACTCGAAAGGAAATGCTGAACACTGCAGCAATGTTTATACTCTCAGAGTGATAATTTCCTCACACTCATCCTTAAAATAAACCCTTACACATCAGGCCTCGCACATGGAAACAGACTTCCACCTCCGACAATTCTCATTAGACCAGATCAATCTCACGGCAGGCCAAATATCCACTAAGCCACTGTAATATGCCCCAAAGCCCTTTACGCAGCTGAGCTCTCTAATTCTTTGCCCTTATTCCCTTGAGAGAGAGATTGACAAGATCCTAAATATGAAGGAAATAATTTAGACAGCATATAAATATGTGATCGTATCGTTTACAAGTAACTATCATGAAGAAGTAACCAAGATATCTGCATAAAATAATGAATGAATTGAGCCCTTATGGCTAAAAGTATTGAATAATTGAAAAAACTTGCAATGCAGAGAAGTTAAGAGGCACCTTCAGTTTTCAAAGAAGAAAATACATGGGTGCTTTGAACTACAAGGGTGCTCACCCATTGAAATGTGTACAACTGCATTGCCCCCACGCCCAGTAGCAGGGAAAATTTTTTCAACCCAAGAACAATATTAAACCTTGAAAAAAATAACACTTTCCATGATATTCTCTAAATGTTCCCAAATGCAGTTATTTGTCTGCCTTTTCTCACATTTCCTTGTTTTCATAGTCCTTCTCCACACTGATTTCACATCAATTTAATGTAAACCTATGTTTTGCATTTTCAATGATTCTCAAAAAATTATTTTAGGCTTTTGATATGCACCATTTCCTTTTAGAATGGCTTGAAAACAATCAACATCTACAAGTAAGCAAAAAAGCAGTATTTGAATGGGATCCTCACTGAGATTCCTTCATGGGATCTGAAGGCCTTGAAAAACATCAGATACCACTTACAACATTCATCTTACCCCCGCACATCTTTCGCCCACTTCTAATGGTTACATCATTTCTGGCTCTACCGGTTATGATTCATTCCGGTTTGGTAAATATCCAGAACATTTACCGTAATGTACTTGAACACAGAGAACACTTCATTTGCCCACACCCAATTGCTTTGTGGAGTACGAGCCCAAGTCAAGGCTGCTCGAGAAATGAAGGGTCCTCATAGCAAATGCGAGTGGAAAAGTAAGAGAAAGTAAAGGCACTTACGCCAAATGCTCCTCTCGCCATTGTAGAGCACAAATTCCTTGGAGGGGCTGGCCATGCCCTCGTCAAGGGAAAACCCTATGTTCAGCTTTTTAAAATCTTCAGTGTGAACAAACTTCTTCATTCCATCCGCTCCACCAATCTCCTCATCTGACAAAACCAAGCATGAGAGGTGAGAGACTTGCTTCAGAGGAATCTTATATTAATTAAAAAGAGAAGTCTTTACCATGCAATTTTAATCTATCATTCTATTATGATACGAGGTTGTGCCATTACAAAATGTGGATTGCTATGATAATATATTTCATGTAAAAGATGTTAAAGGGATCATATGCTATTGAGAGACAACCACCATGTAGAAAACCATAATATCAACCACTATTGCTAATACTACCTTTTTTTTGAGAGTACTAAAAGTATTTAAGGCATAGGCAGATCTTAAAATTGAAAAAAAATAACATGATGCTGTTAACTGTTAGAAAGTTTAAAAAATATAATTAGTGAGTATGCAAACAAAAAAGAAATATAACCTTACGTGCACTTCAACACAAAAAATATGGAAGACAATGTGCAGGCATCAAATAACTAGCCTATATATCTTTCAGGGCTGCAGGATTTAAAGGTATTCACTGAGAATATAATAGAAATAAAGATTCCTTCACCCCAACACTACTCATTGTCAAAATACAATCAAAAAGGTCATTGCAAAGACAACACGCATCCATAAAATACATTTATACTGAACAAAATCAATAATATTTTACATACCATACGACTGAAAATTTCCTGATAAACAAGTCATCATATTGGCAGGAAGAACCAATCAATATCTGAATCTTTTGAAAAAGCCCGATTATTACACACACACTCACACACAAGGACCTTTCTTTTTCCTCAATTCAAAGCTAGTGGCAAAAATCCAGTTTTCTCCATGAAGAAAACTTGATTTTTCAAGTTTTCTGAAAAACAAACAAAATAATTAGGACATATTTCTTCAAGGTAATTAGGATCCTACATCATCACCTTGATTTATGTGTGATTTATTTCTCTTTTAAATATATTTTACTTTTGATAACATTACTCCATTGAAAATTATCTCGATACCAAACAGTCAACACCATATTCAAGATAACGTATCAATCTACAAATTCAAACAAAATACTCATTATTCATATGTACATATATTCTCTGGCAAGAAAACCATCCTTAAATACAATCTGGTAAATTTTCAATGCATAAATATAATATGCAAAAAATCAACAGAGTTTACATTATTACTGGTTCATAATTAATAACATAAAGATGTATATATGTATCATTACATAAGTACATTATGATCAGATGCTAAATTTTGAAGTTAACATAAGATTATGGCAATACTACACTTAAAACGCACTTGGCTATACAAAATATGAATTAGGTACAAACTGCCAACCTGAATCTTGCAAACAAACCTGAAAAAAAGCCCTGGAAGATTGGAAATATATGATTATTTGCAAAATTTCAAAACCACATTTATCTTAAGAATGAGAGTACAGCCATTACATCCATGCCCTTCCCTACATCACAGAAACTGCCACATCTTAGTCTCACATTTGTCATACACCTTAATATTCTCATTTACTTTCATGGAAAACTTAAAAAATTGTGATTTTTGGTAGAAACAGTTTAAGAAAATAGAGATTATGTATTTGAAAAGATAACAATAAAAGTAACTTGTTCCAAGAAAATTTTTTGTTGATCAATTCTTTAGATATAACTTATAAAATTTTTACATTTAAACAACTGAAACGCTGTAAGTTTGAAATTAACATATAAACAACTTTAACCACTTCTAAGGACCAAAGAACAGAGTCAAAAATGTAGGTAGAAGATCAGACAAACAAGAGTTCAAAATATCAAACCTCTCCCATTAATATTTTAAGAACCGGGATCATCTTACTTTGGTTCAACAATTTGTTGGTTTATAAGTGACTGGGGTAATGGGTACTTTATATATATTCATTCAAAATCTGATTAGCTATTATCAGGTGAATATTCAAATTATATTCATTTGAGAAAAATGCAACATATTTCATGGAAAATAAGTTTTATATCTGCAATTTTCATTTTTAATCCCTCACAACCATTTATCAAAACAACTATTTTTTTAGGGCAATGGGAGCTCTAGTATGTTTTACATTAAATCCTTCCCAGACCAGAGCTAACCTCCTTCACAAAACAGTAACAATAATAGGGCAGTATGATGGAACTACGTGGAAATAATGCACTCAATCCAATATTACTTGATAGCTGACGGGGATGTATGAAATAAATGCATACCGTGCACTTCACAGCCTCAAACCTACTGTAGGCCCAAGTGAACACTGTGAATAAATGAAGTAATAAAATGAAACAACTTTTTAATTTCACACATACAATTGATATGCTATCTTGGTTTCTATTGAGTTTATTATTATTAGGTAATCTACCGGTTAAGGTAGGTTTTTGGAGAGACACAACTATCAAATAAATATTTTGTAATTCCCAACAAAACCCAATCTAGTGAGTGATTTAATTAAGTATGAAAAAAATGATTATCAACAAGGCAAAGACCTCAACAGGAACTGGCCCATAGGATATCATAGCTTGATATGAAAATGAGAACAAAATGTTGAAAAGAAACAACCTCCTCCCCAATACCACATCTACAAACAAAATAGTGATTTCTGGTGCACATGTGAAACCAAAGATTGGGACCAGTTGTTAAATGCAATACATATGCTGCTTAAGAAGAGTTCATATTCTCAAATGCATGCAATTAGTAGGGAAAACAAGTTTTCTCCATTGATGCTACTTGAACTTAAAAATTGAAAGATTTTCTCAATTTAAAAAAAAACAACATTAATAACATCTATTATGCCATCATTTGCTATGTAGAGCAAAAATTATACAGAATTTTCTGGATATCAAGTTCTTACTTTCACGAATTAAAGAGTACATGCATGTTCTTCTGAGTTAAAATATTATGTAAGATCAAAATATTAACGATAGGTGAGTCATCGCTCATTTAACATTCTAATAAAAATCTTTCAAAAATATACATTAAAATAATACCTTTATGGAGCATACATTGCAACTGATAGTAAATAAAACACCATGTGATAGCGAGAGAGACCATTTTTCTCCACTGGACAACTACCAGAGCAGGCAGTCATCCAATGTGCAGACGTCCATGCTCCAAGACTATCACTATGATGAAAACATGCTCCCCACAAAAGAGCAAAATACAAGCGGGCCCTCAGCATAGAGAAGTCTCGAGAAAGGTAAATGTGCTCCTTGGAGCTGAGTGGGTCAGTAACCAAGGACCCCTTCCAGAGACAAGGCTTCCTCATATGCAGTAGCCCACTTAAAGATATTTGTAAGGAGTACTCTAGGTTTTCCAAATTAATAACTGCTACGATGGTTCAGGAGTGTCCAATGTCCATTAGATCCAACACTACAAATGAAGTCTGAGACAAGGGAGAAATGCAGTTAACAGCTCAAAAAATAAATGGATAATCGTAAACATATAGATCTTCAAGAAATGAACGTCACTTGCATTAAAGAGGAAATGTAACAAAAGGGAGTGCTAAAAAATATACAATGCCAATGACCCAAGAAATGTTTTTTTGTTAACATTGTAGGGAAAAAGTAGTGGAGAGACCAATATGGCAGCCTAAAACAAATCAATGGCGCAACTAAATGCAACAAAGGAGCTACACATTTTGAGTGGAGCATCACCAGGCAACTTGAGGCGTTTCTCATTTCTAGGAATGGAGTACTGCATTTTGGAGTGGTTCTATGTTTTGGATTTGGTATTCGGTATTACAATCTAAGTTTCAGTACAAAGTATAAGGGTCATTCAATAAGTAAAGAGACAAATGCTCTTATTTTAAAACTATCTGATGAATCTTTACCATTCTTCCAGGGAAATCAGTTGGCAACCTTGGGATGAGCTCTAATCAGCTGTTTGATTATTTTATGGCAATATGACCTAAAAATCTAAAGAGAAGGTTGATTGGTTTAAAAGTGGACAAACAAGTGTGGGTGATGAAACCAAAAGTGGACATCCAATCAATGTTCCTAGTCCCTTGTTAGACTCAAGGATTGATGGATGTATTTGTGATAACAGAAAATTACTGTTTAAATGATAACTAAGGAAGTTCAAGTAAGTGTTGGAACTGTTCCCCATATCATTCATTGCCATTTAAAGAACAGAAAATTGTTTATGAAATGGGTTCCCAGGCACCTTAATGATACTCATAAAGAATTGAGACTTTCCATTAGTCAAGACTTTAAGCGACGAAGTTTGGCAGTAGGAGACACTTTTTTTGAAAGATAAGTGACTTGCGACGGGGTCTAGATCCATCACTACCATCCTGAGACCAAAAGACAAGAGTATAGATGGGAAACTAAAATGGCTCTCTCTTTCGAAAAAAAATTCAAGGTTCAACCATCCACAGGTAAACATCTTTTGGGACTCACAGGGTCTAGCCTTCTACAATTTCCTTGAAGGATACCATACCCTTGCAGAATATTCAAAATGAGGCCTAACCAATGACAGATAACATTTCTCTTTGATCTTTTCATCACATTAACCAAGAACTCTTCTAATAAATCCTAATTTTTTGTTAGCTTGCCCCATATGCATTTCCCCCCAAGAGAGATCGTGAGTGAGGATAATGCCTCGGTATTTAATCAAGTCTACACATCCCATTTCGGTGTTCCCAATGCAGTAGGTGTTAGGGAGGGAATTGCTCTTTTCCAAAAATTAATCACTATGCACTTTTTTTATGTTTAATTCTATCACCAGGATTGTATAGCTTTAAGGTCATCTGACAAAGCTGCTGTGTCCTCAGGATCGCAGATATCACAGTAAACCACTGAATCGTAAGCAAATAAACGTATCTTACTAGTGACTACTGAGTATCGTTAACATAAAACATGAAGTAGGAAGAAAAGAGATCCGATAACACTTCCCTGGGGAACACCTGAAGTACAAAAAATGCTTAGAGGTGAACGGCAATTATGTAGAGAAGTAAAGTAGATTTGTAGCTAACTAAAAGTGCAAATAAAATGTGTTTCATATGAGTATATTTTTTCCTGTGACCAAACGGCCCTTACTTTATGAACATGCCTCATATATGAGCAGGTATTTCATCAAGCCCAGAGGATTTATTAGACTTGATATTTTTCAGCAAAATGTTCTATTCCATTATATGAGACTTCAATTTTGGGCATTGGTTGACCAGAATTATTTGGTAAGCTATCGGAGGTATTCTGTGAGACATTGGTGAAGACGCTTTGGAAGAAGGAATTAAATAAGTTAGCCTTTTCCAAACTGCTGGTTACACTTTCGCATTTATCATTTTTGAATTAACACTTGATTTATTTCCCTAAACTTCACTGACATATGACCAAAATGGTTTTGGATTCTCTTTCAAATTTTCCGCTGACCTTTTCCTTTTGAATTCCCTTAATGCTTTCCAAAATTGATTCTTGGCATTCACCCTAGATATCTTCTAATCTAAGTGACCTCATTCCTTTTTGTTGCCAGATATATCATCCCTAATATTTCTCATCCTGGTATAACATAGCCTTTGACGTCGTAATGGCTTTCTAACATCCACATTTTATCATCTAGGTTCCGTTATCTTTTATAAATTTACTGGGAATAAACTTGTTGACTGCTGGGCATGTGATCTCAAGGAAGTGATTCCACGTATTCTCAGTATTTAGGTGAAAACTATCTATCTTAAAACTTGCAAATTGACCCTCTAGCATGCATTTTAGGCTTTAATATTCCCCTTCTTTAAACAAGTAAATTTTTCTTTTAGGCTTCTTATTCCCGAACCCATGTAGCAAAACTTTAGCATTTATTTCCCTGTGGTCACTAATTCCTTTTATAGTTTCACCTTCCTCATATAGTCCTTGTATAGTTTCAAATAAACCCCTCTTCAAGTCTACATACTTACTCCTGTCTATCTGACAGACATGCCAATCTTATATCCCTTCTCTTCCTTGCTTACCTAATTTTCTCCCCTCTATCAGTCTTCCACACCACCAAACAAATAGCTCAGTATGCATATTTCCTGCCTTCTTTGGATTTCTTTTAAACAAACCCTCTCCTCTCTCACCATCTGAAGTCTTTCTGAATCCCTGGACATTTTACATGCATGCTTACACCTTTTGTGCTGTCTAAAACTAATCTTAATTATATTTTGGCTCTGTCACCTGTAGGACTCCATTGTATTTTCCTTGCATTCTTGCTTGTTCCTAAACAGTAGTCCCCTACCTCACTACCATCTCTTCCTTTGCTTACTGCTGTGTTTCCATCTCCTAAAACTGTCAAACGTCTCCTTCCAGAACCACCCATAGTTATGTCCTCTAATTGATGATATGCCCTGACAATCGTATACCCACCCCACTATACCTTACACCTTCCTGAGTCACCTGGTATTTGCCCTGTATGCCTTGTATACGATCTGTGGTGTCTAAACCAAGTGTTGCTTATGACTACCCCTGTCTCTTGCAGATTCAATTTCTTTCTCCCTGCAGTCATTACTCATTCCTAAACCATAGTCCCCCACCTCATCACCATCTCTTCCTTTGCTTACCATCGCATTCCAATTCCCCATCATTATCAAATGTTTCCCTGCAGGAACACATGCGATTATGTCCTCTAACTGATCATGTACCCTTTCGACCTCTTCGTCCTCATAATGACTTTGTGGCATGTATACTTGAACAATGACTAAGCTCATCGGTTCTGTTTTTATCTCTGCAAGTAATATTCTAGCCATTGTTTGTTCTCTGTTGACTATGTTTCTTCCTACCTCTTTATTCAATATCATGGCAACCCTTTGTTGGCTCTTGTCCCCTCCTCTGTATACTACTCTATAACTATCACTCCAGTTATCCCCGCCATCCTTCAATCTCACCTCGCATAGACCTGAAACATCTACATTTCCTCATTCCATCTCTCGCTTTATATTCTCTATTTTTTTCCAATTGCTCCTACATCTACTGTGATGTTTAAAGCATGTCTTAGTTATAATTAAACTACTTTTCTAGCAAAAAGCCCATGGTTTTCCCCTGCAGCTATTCCTTTCTCCTAAATCATACTCTCCTATCCCACTCTAATCTCTCTCTTTGCCTAACATCCAATCTCCCAACACCATCCAGTGTTTTCTTTCATGAATATTCTCTATCAATTTATCTAATATGGCAATACACAAAGTGCTCTCCTTCCTCCCTATGACTGCTTGTTGGCATGCACACCTGAATTACTAATTAGTCAACTGGGTCTACTCGTATTGCTACTCAATTCTTAGTCATTCAGGTTTATTACCCTTCTCTCCAGTTCTCTCTCCAATTAATCTCTATCACATCTGAACACAGAATATAAACTAAATGAATATCAATAAAAACCGAATACTACTCATGGCTGCTCAATTACGACTCTGCCCTCCCCTTCAATACGACTCCCAATTCAATGCCATTTTTTCATCTCACCTCACACCAGCCCTAAGTGAGTACTTCCCCTCTTTATCTCCTGATTGGTGTTTCCCTGCCCTCGGCATTGAGCTTGCACTCCCCGGTCCCCATTTCAACTGGTCAGTTCCTTTTTCTAGTCCTATTTACTACTACTGTCCGCCTGACTTTGTGAGGATTTCTAGAGATGATAATCTCCTTACGCCTCCTTCCAAGCATGAGACTTAACCCATGGGCAGAGTTCCATAGTCGCCAAGACTCATTTTACATTTGCTTCCATCATATTTTCTTAAGATAAATATACGTATTTGAGGTGACTTCCCATTGCTTTCCTCAGTAGTGTTTTTCACATGATACCATCACTCGATGGCCACTCCAATGGGGTCAGATATATTTTGCAGCCACCTCATTGAAAAACAGATGCTGTAAATTTCTTCTGGCTCCTACCTGCCGACCTATTGTGCCGATATGGGTGACCCTACTAGGAGCAATTACCATTGTACACCCCACTTGTACAGCTCCAGGGGTCATCAGAACACACAAGCCCTTCATCTAAGCGAAGCTCATGGTCCATGGAGAGAATAATAGAATTTATGGAAATTTAATAATAATAATTCAGTAAGGAGTGTTTATCCTAGGAAATAATCATCTCTAAGTGGTCAAGTACAAAAAGGAGCAAATTCAACTTAATTACAGTACTACCATTATGCAAATATCTTAATAAATCCCTATAAAAGGTGTCAATATGTCAAATGCAGGCACGGGATTGGCAATGTATTAGAAGTAACAGCTGAAGGATTTGGAATCAATTAAGACGTTAAACAGAAATACCTTATTAACTTGAATATACCTACTTCAGAAGGTTCTCAATTACAGAGATTTATAAGGTTTTCATTTTTTTTCAGAATCCATATCAAACCTCTGAACATTAATCCTTACGAAATACAATGACATATTTTCCTAGCTTTGGCTATCATACGACTATATGATCCATAATTTGGACTCCAAATCACCTATTTGAATTAAATTATGGGCAGAACCTGAGTTAAATATATACCAATATCACTAAAGTTTCAGTTAACACATGAAAACCACTATCTTAGAGTTGGTAAACCTCAAACACAGTCGATTTAACTCTCAGAAAAGATTTTTAAATTCTCCCCAAAACAGCTAACACTGATAAACGGGAGTTTTCTCAAACTGTGAGTTTTCATTGCCTTCAATGACTTCCCCTGTTGTCATCACATTCTTTTCCAAAACCCCAACCTGAAATGACCATGATTGAAATTCTATATTCTTACATATTTATAATTTATGAGCCCACTAATACCGAGGCAACTCGTCATATGGGTAGTAAGCAATCAGTGGAATTAAGTAATAATTCTTTTCAATATTATATTTCTACGTAATTTAAAGTGCGTTTCTCTACGAGGTACATTTAAACATTCAATGTCATGACTGTAAGTCTCCGCGAGCGATATTAATATGATGTAACTGGCAGGCGTCATCGTCGTAAGAAAATCATAAAAATATATTATGATAAAATAATAATAATAAACCTACCGGGCACAAATGACATGTGCAGCGTTCGCTTCAGTTTAACTTCGCGGAATTTGAGTCTTCGTACAGCTTCAATATATTGAATGCCAACACATTTCATGTCCTGAGAGCCCCGTGCATAAATGTTACCATTGGCATCTTTGTCAGCTGAAAATGGGTCATGAGTCCACTTTTCCTGAAGAATGAAATAAAGCTTCAAAAATAAAATAAAGTTTAAAAATGCAATTGAGTGATAATAGTTCATTTTCTACCAATAAAAATCATGTCCCCTGAAAGTCAGGCTGTGGTATAACGAAATTGCTTATACGTGGACACAACCCTTTATTTCAAACAAGAAGTATTTCACTAAGAAAATCCTGGTCAATCAGCGAACTACACAAATACTATTAAATATGTAGACATATTGCTCCACCCACGTATCTAACATCAAGTTTTTAATACTTACGGGATAAACAGGAACGACGTCCATATGAGAATTTAGCAATACGGCAGGCAAATTTGGTTCTTTCCCTTCCCATGTTATTATTACAATTGGTTTTTTGGGAACTACTTCATAAACCCGAAAAGGCAGCCCTAAACTCTTAGCTTGTCCCTGCAGGAATTCCACGCATGGGCCTTAGTAAATAGACAAAATACTATAAGCATATTGAACAAAATCAGGAATTCTTAAGTTCCTCAATTCGTTTTTTGTGCATTAATAAATGTCTAAATGTCATTACAGACAAAAAGGAAATAAAATAGAAAAGTAACAGGGTGTAATTACCATAATCAACATTTGGCTGTACGGAAGGGATTCTTAAATAAGTTCGAAAATTTGCTACGGCCTCGTCTTCCATTTTAAGTTCACCTCTACCGCTTTGCCCAGGAGAGAATGAGAGATCGGGAGTGTCATTTACTCGCTTTTATATGAAGCTTCCCACGGATGGGAACGCATTGCAGACCGGCAGCTGCGCAACTGTTTGAGAGCAACAAAGACAGACAACCGCCCCCACGGAGGAAATGAAAGATTATGGTTACTCGCGTGAGAGCTCCATTACAGTTCATTCATTCCACGGAAAGCATCCGAGTTACAATGAGGTATGAGCCAAATTTCCCTTAAAGAGAACTTAAGTAAAATAAAAAAAATCACCCATTTCTCTGCTTCCTATCCTAACCTTTTTATTCATACTAGATTATCACGAATGATTTGTAATTATACATCATAAGGCTCTAGAGAATTATCTCCATTTGCTTAAATCACGGTATCCATTGTGAGACAACGTATCAGATTTCTAAAAAAATCTGTAAAGAATATTGGGTATGTTTCGTTGCAATCTTGTGTGCATTTGTGTCTGATGTCCGCAAAGGGCTATGATGTTTAATACATTCTTTCCTGTTGGGTCCTAAATAGCACTGCATATAATCTAATCTTCAAAAAGTTAAGGTTCAACCTTGCAGCCGGAGATTACTTGTGTGATTAGTTATCTTAAATTCGACCTTCGCGTGGAAACCTGATGGTAGAACGTAAAAGACCATATGTATTGTTTTCTCTACCAATTCCTTAATCACGCTCAGCTGTCATCAGTAGCGAGCGATTGTCATAAATGTCATTTTATTGTTCAATTTACACGTTTTTATTGCTACTGTAAAACTTTTACACATTTTCTTGTTTACAACCTATACTTCCAAAGCCTTTCAAATATCTCATTCCTTTTTCACTTCCCAATACTCCAACTGCTTCCAGTATTTTCACTTACCGAAAGTTCATTTCCCAGTACTATTTTTCATGATAAATCTAACGTTTTTTTCCGAACCAAACAATATTTTAAATAATTTGCAACAGTTCGAAATCGTGCATGCGAAAACCAAAGCATATTTTTATTGCTGACTATAATAAACGAGGTTCTTGGCCGTAAAAGTCTTTTTGCATTATTATTCATAGCACACCTTCACTCATACGACTAAATCGCCAAAATTTCATATTAATAATAACTTTTTGGGTAACTTTAGATTCAGGAGGTGCAAGTAGGTACTCAGTGTCAATTTAAGTAAACAACACTAGGAAGTCATTCCTTTCCCTTTAAAAACAAGGGTAGGTCGTCGCAAGTTGGTCGTCTTTTGTTTATGATGAAAGATGGTCATTATACACTTATAAAGCAAACGTGAGAATATTGTCAAGGCTGTCTGGTTAAATGAGGGAACGATCGAAATGGTATTTACTTTGACGCATTCTTTTAACTGCCCTTTTTAGCTCTGCTGATCAAGGCCAGAAAAAAAGTTGGGTCCCACTTAGATTTTAATAAATAGTTCATTTAAAGAAATCTGTTATCATTAATATGAGGGAATATTACGGGGATACTACTGCTAGTACGGGGATGCTACTGGGATAATTCTGGCAATGTGAAAGTTTTGCCATGAACCCCCGAGCGTCAAGGTCTGAATAATCCGCAACGATGTCTACTGAATTGACGAAAATTACCGACGTAATTTTCACCATGATCTATTCCGGATGGTAGTAAGACTCTTATTCACAGATATCGTAATAATAAAGATGGCTCTTGCGTAATATTGTTGACGTTCCATCTGCAAGACGGAACTTGGCTTAAAATTGGAAATATACTTAAGTTCTCATGCATACTTCGAGGACCAGACTGTCAAGCCGGAGAAATGATTGAGCTGGCAGTCAATCAACTTGTGTGAATTCATTCTCGTATCCTGCTCCCCCTGGTGATGGCATCTCGCACAGTAATATGATTATGCACGTGTACATTCCAAGTTTTTATTAAAGTCTCTTGAAATCCAATTGAAATATATTCTTGACTCATCTTGGGCATATGTTTGTCGAACTCTGGCCTCATTGCTCATCACAGATGTATATCCTGTTGTATTTTGCGCGCAAATGTAGCGTTTTGATTATGGATAAGCATTGTTTCGGGGTTGCAATGGTATTGAAAATCGCTTCAACATTAAATGGATTTTGGAGCTGCAGTCGCAAGTGATTAGATTGAGAAAATCTGTTTATATCATTCTTTTTTCACAATTGCTGCATTTTTTTATGTCTGAGTAGCTATTTGGCCGTGTGATTTCCTCAAGCTACACGGGATTTAAACTAATTTTAATTAACCTCCTTTTTATATTTTCTGCAATTTAAATTGTTTATTTTGTTTCTTCATCCACGCATGGTCCTACTGAGTCTGTATCCCTGCCGTCTCCATCAACATCTCCATCCCTACCAATGTTAAGGAATTTTATTGTAATAAACATTGTAAGAATTATTATACCATGCTGCCTATACCTACTAAAGGTTTTATTAAAATGAAGATCATCGTATATGAAGTGCCCCCGGTTTGCTTAAAATAATTATTTAGATGCTACCGATATGCCACATCTTTCCTCTGAAAGTAATTTTTTATCTGTATCCAGTTCATGGAATAGATATCTCTTTCCTGATTTCCACGTTCATGTCAAATGTATTCACAAGAAATTATTAGAACTTGAAATTCTCTTAGGCAAGGTGGTCTCCAACGTCATGTTGTGATGTTTATTGGCTTAAGGACAATTAACTGTTATTTGAAGATCAGTCATCAAGAAAAGTGTTGTAATGACAATATTTAAGAAAATCTTCCAATTGCATAATATGTCCAATAAACATTTGTCCATTGGACAAATATTCTGCAGTTATTGTTACTATTGACAATTACCCTTTGTTTTGTATGTCTTTTTCTGGATGTTTCTGACTATGTCTGGAAAAACTTGACTGCTTATTGGATCAAATATTTGTTCCAAAATCTGATCTGATGGTCATTAGTACTTAAGTTTTTAATGTAAATATGACTTCAGACTGCGAGGATCGACATGATTTCTTTTAAATTCATACAAGCTAACCTCCTTGATTATGAGCTTGCTCTTTTAGCCGACCATTCCACTTCCACACACAGTATTTCCCATTTCACACTTGTTTTATGGTATCTAATTTCTTACTCTTGATTTCTCTGACCAGTTACCTTGTTGTGTGTGCTTTCTCTATTCAATGCAGTTATTCTAGTGGTTTCTCACTCAGGGCTTTGTTAGACTCCAACACCTAGGCATTTTTAAACTTACCTAAAAATAAGATATGGTCTCATGTTTTTAATGTTGCTGATTGATCTCGGCACTAATTTTGATAATTTCTAAATCACATATTAAAAAAACCTTAAACATGGTAATTAACCCGAAGGTCAGTTTGATAGGTGATAGTAGAGTTCATCCAGTACTAAGCCTGATGGATTATTTTAATGTTTCCTTTCCTAAATTTAGAAGAAGAGTAAAGCTTACCCCTGGCAACTCCTGGGTTCAAAATGAAATTCACAGTTTTAAGGATATCTTAAGGATCATTGTCTCGCAATTACATTAAATCCACTATTCAAGGTTTTCTCTCTTTTCAAAAATAAGGGCCCTGTTCATGAATTGAAAAGCTATTTACCAATATCTATTCATGATCAATTTGGAAACATTTTTGAACTGCAATACTACAAAAAGACAATTACTTATTATTATTGGAATCTTATTTCCCTTCTCTTCCTTGCTTACCTGATTTTCTCCCCTCTATCAGTCTTCCACACCACCAAACAAATAGCTCAGTATGCATATTTCCTGCCTTCTTTGGATTTCTTTTAAACAAACCCTCTCCTCTCTCACCATCTGAAGTCTTTCTGAATCCCTGGACATTTTACATGCATGCGTACACCTTTTGTGCTGTCTAAAACTAATCTTAATTATATTTTGGCTCTGTCACCTGTAGGACTCCATTGTATTTTCCTTGCATTCTTGCTTGTTCCTAAACAGTAGTCCCCTACCTCACTACCATCTCTTCCTTTGCTTACTGCTGTGTTTCCATCTCCTAAACTGTCAAACGTCTCCTTCCAGAACCACCCATAGTTATGTCCTCTAATTGATGATATGCCCTGACAATCGTATACCCACCCCACTATACCTTACACCTTCCTGAGTCACCTGGTATTTGCCCTGTATGCCTTGTATACGATCTGTGGTGTCTAAACCAAGTGTTGCTTATGACTACCCCTGTCTCTTGCAGATTCAATTTCTTTCTCCCTGCAGTCATTACTTATTCCTAAACCATAGTCCCCCACCTCATCACCATCTCTTCCTTTGCTTACCATCGCATTCCAATTCCCCATCATTATCAAATGTTTCCCTGCAGGAACACATGCGATTATGTCCTCTAACTGATCATGTACCCTTTCGACCTCTTCGTCCTCATAATGACTTTGTGGCATGTATACTTGAACAATGACTAAGCTCATCGGTTCTGTTTTTATCTCTGCAAGTAATATTCTAGCCATTGTTTGTTCTCTGTTGACTATGTTTCTTCCTACCTCTTTATTCAATATCATGGCAACCCTTTGTTGGCTCTTGTCCCCTCCTCTGTATACTACTCTATAACTATCACTCCAGTTATCCCCGCCATCCTTCAATCTCACCTCGCATAGACCTGAAACATCTATATTTCCTTTTTCCATCTCTTGCTTTATATTCTTTAAGATTCCTGTCCTTAATGGCGTCCTTCTTGTAACTAATTCGATCATTTACTTTAATGGTTCACAAAATACTATATGGGAGAAGAGTAAAAGTAGAAATGTCACACTAGTTTTGAAATCCAAGGCAACAGTGGCTGTTCTCATAATCTTGGAATTGCATTTCTGGTGAACTAAGCAGCTGGTTTTCCAATAAAATCTAAAGCCAGAATGTTGAGAAGCCCCAAATCATTTGCTTTAATGTAAACCTGTAATGTAAATTTGCTTTAAAAAAAGGATTTATCCTATTGTGATGACTAATCCTGAAAACAAACATTCCTCATGTATCCAGGATGAAATTTCTAGGGTTAGGTTTTGACGCCACACTAAACCTGGAGCCTCATACCAATACCTTGGTTTGCAAGTTGGGTGACATATCTTATGCAATGAGAAGCAAATAATGTAAATAAACAGAAAAACTATTGCCAGCAGTGTTGAAAATAATTGTAGAAATGTCAATCCTTACATTTGTTTGTCATGGGTGGCCCTACCAGGAGCAAATGGCATTACTCCTGCCAGCACAGCTCTAGGGAGCATCAGAACACACATATGCTCTTCCGCCATGTCCTTCCAAGGATGTAGTCCATGGTATGGACATAAGCGTATGTGTAAAAACGCTAATTCAACTGGAAGGCCTTTGCTAATTCAACTGGAGAACCTGCCAAAGATGACTATGAAAAATGTAGCCATAATTTTGCAATGGCAAAATGAAGCAAAGGTTCTTCCATCAATGGAGAAGATATACGAGTGATATGATGAAAGCCTTGATTTATTTTATTGACATAGAAGTATCTCAAAGGATACTAAAATCTGTTGGAAGCTGCACTAATTGATTACAGCAGGTTACTGGCAACATGGTAGGATTAGATAGTGTTATAGCAAGTAAAAAATAGGATTCTAAAGTAATCATTGGCTTGCTCAGAAGTTATCATAGGAATTAATTCAAGAATCATGACATAATTTAGTTTAAAAAAATTAATAATACAAGACATAACCTGATTTATATTAGCAGCTGTCACAATATTTACCACAAGCATATAACTTGGAACTGTATCGTCCGGCAAGAAGATTATCATATAGTTTTTGCACTCACCTGCAATAAGTTATGTATTATGTCCATTTGATATGCATTTTTTGGATGTGTCCTAAAAGGATAATGAAGGGATAGTCAAGGGAATAGGATAATACAGAGAGAAAGGAGAGCTTTGGCGATAGAGAGATGCCTGGAAGGAGGAAGTCCAAGAGGAGAATGTGCAAGCACAAAGAGCTACACTGATCATAGAGGTGTGTGCAGAGCTTAATCAAACCAAACTTAGATTAATGACTATAAATGGTGATCCTCCTAAAAAGTTGAAAAAAACTGAAAGTTTTATTACAACTGAAATATCACAAAAGCTTTAAATTATTTCATTGTGATCTGACATCAGTCTTCTAAAATGGATGCTTTTTTCAAGCATAATTTTGTAATAGCTACAACGGTGGTCCTAGAAGTGCCCGGCCTGACCTAGAGATGTTGGTAGTTGTTTGAAAAATAATACTGTATTAGAAAATATGCATTCTATAAAGCATATGTTTCAAGTTTGAAGAAACT